>CAUYLG010039511.1:0-148992 GCA_963573385.1 Cacajao melanocephalus
ATTCTTTTTATTGGGTTTACTTTTAAACCTTTTTTTACTTTTTTATTACTAATTTTTTTTTTTTTAATTTTTTTTTTTTTTTTTTTTTTTTTTTTTTTTTTTTTTTTTTTTTTTTTTTTACTGGCCACTACAGTAGTTCACCTCAGAATCCTCCAATACAGAAATAATAAAAATGGCAAAACCATTTTCAAAAGTAAAAGGTTTCTGTTTGAGTGTTAACTGCCAAATTTGATGTGGGAAAAAGAAAGCTTTCAGTTACTTCCATTTCTTACAAATTAGTAAGTGTGTGCCTATGTGTGGAGGTAGGAATAGGGGCAGGGATTGAAATGCAAATATCTGGAACATTTTTATAAACTCCATTATCATTATATAAATGCATTTATTTTCAACAACCTAGTTTTATAATATATAGAATCTTCACATTTGAAAAACACTTTAAAGCACTTCAGTGTTCCTAAATGGCTTGTTTCTCATAACTGAACATTTTAAATTAAAAATATATGTCATATAACTCATTAATAATATGATGCATTTGAACTGTGCTTATAGAGTTTCCTATGTGAGCCAAGCTCTTGTGTGGAAAATCAATACAATTACGGTTATTTTCTTATCATTCATCTTTTATGCAATTTCATGTTCTAAGAGCAATGCATTCTTTTCCTTGATAGATCCCCTATAATACATATTAAGTTAATGAATGATTACATGCATGTGTGATATAAATGATGTATTCTACCCAATTCAAAAATCCAATTGCCAAAAGTGATTTTCATGTGAATATTTTAAAATATAGATTTAAACATAACATAGCATTGTGTTTAGTGTTCACTGGAGAATAAATGGTTTTCTGAAGCATTGTAAAGACAGCTATCTATGTTAAATTCTAGTGACATTTCTGTTATTTTATTATTAAATCAAATTATTGAGTCAATGAAATTATTACTTGAGATAAGGACTAAATTGAGAAAACAAATTGGAGAACTGAGACAATTATATGGATAATGCAGTTACAAAGCTTTATTTGGAATAAAATACTTTGACTGCTTTTCTATGATTGTCACAATATAATTTTCAACTCTGTTTTCCCTATACACATTAGTTTTATTAATATGTGGTTATATATTTTATAAATAAATTTTTGAATTTGGATAAATTTTGCTAAATTTGTTTCACACTACTCTCATTTATGAGGTTACAGTTATTATAGTAATAAAATCAATAATAATAATGATATATCATGCTTAGTCTGTGCCAGATACTCTCTTAATATTTTCACATTGATTTATTTAATCCATCTGAAAACCCTATGAGTTAGAAATATTATTCCTAGTATAGTATGCTAAAATGGGGTACAAATAGAGCTAAGCCATCTCCCCAAGTTTACACAGCTAAAAAGAGTAAGAGCAGTATTTCATTGTTCAGAAGACAGCTGTAGAAGGAGAAAAAGCGAAAGCCACTCAAATGGATTTATGGCTTTTCTTTGAAAAACTAAATACATTGAAATATATATGCCATCTCTGGAGTAAGTAAAAAGATTTAAAAACAGTATTGATAGATGAGGTGGAGTGGCTTAGCAAAACAGAATTTCAGTGCTTTGACAATGAAATTTTCACCTTGGCAATTTCACAAGGTTAAAAGCAGGGATTTTTTTTCTTTTACAAAAAGAAATCTCTTTGGATGGAACAGGACAAAGGGAGATTTTGGCAGGTTCTATGTAAGGAGGGAATCAATCTCAAGCTTAGGCAACTTATACCTAATGCAATGTCAATCTATGTTCAATATTTTCATGAATACAACTGTGCCAGTTTTTGATGTAATGTAGTATTTCTCAGCCACAAATTCATTTTTCTTGTACCCTCTTTTATGATGTTTGGCTAGGACAACTGCAAAAACTTTAAGCTTTGTAAGTAGGATCTGTGCTAGGTTCTACAATAAATTCCCTAGAAAGAGACTAAAAGGCTGAAGAAAGAAGAGGTTGTTTCATTCTGCTGGCTCTCTATTGCAAGTTTCTGTCAGCATCTCTTAGAAATACTTATTTCTCAATGTGAAAATGGCAATTGGTTCCAATATCAGCTGTTAAATATGTTTTGCCATTTATGTTTTTTAACAACAGCCAAACCAGCACTGGCATGTCCGCAAGGAATGCCAGTGTCAGAAAATTAGTTGTCAGTCTCAGAGTTTTGAGTCTCATCTCTGAAGAGCCCTCTTTCAAGCTTACAGCCACTAACTTTGGCCTTGCAACACTCTCTCCTCATAAATCTATGTTTCTCCACTTAACCCCTCCTACCTTCTTCTATATTTGTAACAATTCTTGCCTTTTTTCGGGGGGTTCCTCAAGTTCTATGGGTGAGAATAGCTTCATAGAATTTCTACCTCTGTGAAACTTTGATGTTCACCAATTTATTGTCCAGTTCTTCAAGTCATAGTTAACATCTATTTATAAACTATAAAAGTGTCTATTATTGTGTTTAAACCACTTGTCTGGTATTTAAGTCCAAATATCACTTCTCCATGGGTATGACATTTTTAATTGATTTGAGTTGAAAAGAGACAAAAAGTGAAATAAACAAATTAACAGCAACAACAACAAAAGTTTCTCTATCATTTATCACCCAATAAAGAATTGAACTTTCTAAACCATTGATACAATCTATATGTAGAAAGTATTAAACCACAGAGCTTGTCAATGGGAAATTTATTGGATTTTTTTTTCAAATAAAAGCTAAATTAGTGGCCTGAAGATTTTAAATGCTAAAAAACAGAATCAGCACAATCCTATTGCTCCTTCGAATTCTCCTCTAGAAACTAAGTAGGATACACCTAGGTCTGTACCTAACAGCAGGTGTACCTCTGTGATGACAAAGTTTATCAGGCTCTGGTACATGAATCCATTGGGCATCTCAGTTGAAAGCCTCCAAAATTCTTAAAATAATTTTCAGAAAAGGGTAAAACCATGAAAGTGAACAAGTTAAAGATTTTATCTAATAAATGTGATATGAGTGAACTAAACAGATGGTATAAGCTATTCAAAGAAGAATTGAAAAGCACAAATTTATATGGATTACAGAAACTATTCAAATGACTTGCAAATTTATTTACTTTATTATATCCCTGTACATCTAATTCTTTTATAACTGGTTTTATTCCTCTAATTGAGCTCTTTTAAAAGGATATTATTTACACATGGCCACAGCTTATCCTTTTGATAAGCTACTTTATTGGCTCAACATCTGTGATTAAACATATATTATTATGCCCTAGGGCCAAAAATGATGCATCAATTTGTTTCAGCTCAGAGTGCATCCCAGAAAGAAGTGAGATTGCCCCTTTCTGCTAATCTCCTTTTCTTAAGGAAAGCACACAGGAACCACATCAAGACTTACATTCCTGGTACCTTATAGATGCTTTCTCCTAAGTATTCAATATGGTAGCTTTTAATTTATACAGTAGTTCTCTCCTAAATGGATTTACAAGAGTTTCAATAGAAATTAGAAAGCATGTCTCTTTCTCAGAGGACCTATCTATCTGTATAGTAACCATGGTGAAGAAGGAATAAGTAGAAGACTAACCAGAAATACAAAGAACCTGTATTGATTAGTCCATCAAATGGAAAAGCAAGAACTTCCGTGGAAATGGCAAAATAAGGAGTATCAGTATCTATCAAAAAAGGCAAAGCAACATTACCTGAGAAAAGTTATCAAACATATGGTTTGGTAGTTCTTGCCGCCAAGATTCCCCAAACAGTTAATTCTGACACATTTCTCAATTATTTCCTACTGAATGGTTCCATTTCTCTGGGATTTCCTGATTCCCTTGTTCCTGAAACCTTTGCATCTTCTTTCTACAATTCCTTTTCCAAAATGCTGGCTTTCTACAATATTGACGTGTTGATTTCTCCCCTTTTTTTTTCTTCATAGGCTGGCCAGACTAGAATTTATTTTGTTCAGTAATAAAGTTTGTTCTTGCCAACCTTCCACTTATTCACTAACTTAAGCTAGGAGAGTAGGCAAAAGATCTGAAAAGAAAGTGGTTAAACCAGGATTAACAGGCTTACTCAATAATAATTTTTGAGTGTGGAATGGGCTATCCATGCAGTTAGTATTTCCAAAAGAGCAGAGAGCTAACAAGTCAATTTTTATAAGTTAGGGTCTCTAATTGATTATTGAGCTACCACAAAAACCTTTAGCTACTCCCCTCTATGTAGAAACTTCCATGAAGAGTTTAAAAAAATGTATTACTTTGGAGACAGGGTCTCACTCTGTCATTCAGACTGTGGTGCAGTGGCATGATCATGACTCACTGTAGCCTCAACCTCTTGGATTGTAGTCCAGTTACTGCTACAATCCTCCTGCCTCAGCTACTTGAATAGTTGGGACTACAAGCTTGTGCCACTGTGACTGGCTAATTTTTGTATTTTTTGTTGCAATGGGGTTTTGTCATGTTGCCCCAGTTGGTCTTGAACTCCTGGACTCAAGTGATCCTCCTGCCTTGGCCTCCCGAAGATTTTACTTACTTAAATAAAGATTTTACTTATTTAAATAAGTGAAATCTTTACTTAAATAAGCGAAATCTTCCCAGCCCTGCCAGGAAGATTTTGATTTGCTGCTAGATCCACTCCTGTAAAGTCTGAGAAAGGTTCAACAAACCACTATTGGAAATTAGTGGGAAACTCATTTGATTTCTCAGTACAATGATATACTCTTCCCAGTTCACACATTGCATAAAAGCTTGATCCTGGTTTTTGGCAATCTTTCTTGGTGGACTTTTTGCATTCAGCCCTATCTTCTTTGTCAAGGTTGATGGATAATTAAACTTTCATGGTCATGGGGCCTCCTAATGGGGTAGATTTCTTTTGTTGGCTTTCAAGATGTTTGCACCAATAAATGAGCAAGGTGTTGAGTAGAATTTCACACAGTAAGTAGTCTGTGTACCCAGGTGTAGGCCTATACAATGAAAGCACTCTGGAGTACTGCAAATTCATGTAGTGCTTCTCGAAGCATGGAAAAGAACCTTAAATTGACAACATCAGGTGAGGAACAACGCATAATCCCTCTTAGATTTTAGGTACTCTAGGTGGTCCCTGATAACTTCTCAATTGCATCAGATTCACTGGTAATCCAAATTGAAAAAGCTTACTTCCTTGGATTTTGGTAGGAAAAGTATAGAATTATATGACATTCGTGTGTGTGTGTGTGTGTGTGTGTGTGTGTGTGTGTTTCCTCTGTTTTATATATCCATTCAACTCCTCTTTTGATTACCTTTTTTAAGAGTATAATGTAATGACTTACCATCCTGACATATTTATAAGTGAATACAGTCTTTGAATAGGTTTTTAATTATCCCTTGCTCCAGCAATTTTGTTATCTCTGCTTTCCTAGCTATGTGATATGTGAAAGGAATCTTGTAGGTGGACCCTAATCTAGGATGCGGAACATGTAACCTAATGTCCTCAAACTGAGTTAGTAATTTATCATTTGTTAAAAAAGTTAACTCTCATTCTTCCGTGCAAGTAACTTTTCCAAGGAAAGAATGTTTCCATTAAAAGACTCTTGCTTTCCAGTCCCCAGGGTACAATCTCAGGCAGAGAAAGAAAAAAAGAGACATACAGAGGAAAGGCGGTGGAGATAGAGAAATAAACAGGGCTCTAGCTTTCGGAGAAGGAAAGTACTTTCAATTCTCCCACTTATTCACATTTTTCAACATTTCCTTTGGACTCTACAGCTCCTTTTAAACTTTCTCCCTATAATAATATTCATTCCATACACACCTGTCTCTCTTTTGCTTATAATGGGGTGGTTCTAAGTACCCCTAATAATAAACTAATTTATACAAATGAAGTGAACTTTGTCTGGGGCACAGTGAAGCTGAATTTTCACTTACGTGTTTCTAATGTGATAGCAGAGAGCCATCAGCCATTTAATAAAACACATTTTCCCCATTTGTTTGCCATTAAAAGTAATTGTGATCCTGATAAACCAGAACAAACATGCTTACTCAAATAATAAATTTCAAGTTTGGAAATGGCTATGCATCTGGTTAGTATTTCCAAAAGAGCACAGTACTAGAAGGAAAGTCTTTCTCATTTAGAGTCTGTATTTGACTACTAAGTGACATTTGTGGTCCTTTAGAGTGACCTTTCACTGGTCCACTCTATTAAGAAACTGCTAGACTACCATTTGTATCAAAATGTTATTAGCGGAAATTAAACAATCCTGCCAAAAATACGCTCCATTCCAATATGGAAAATAGAGAAAACACAATTTAGTATTGAATAAGCATTCCATATTATACTCATAAAAGAAAACGTGAACATGATTGCAAATTTAGGACAAAAATTTATGTATAAAATAACCCCCCAGGCTCAAGTCTTTCTCCATCTCAGCCTCTTGAGTAGCTGGGACTACAGAACTGGGTCACCACATCCATATAGTTTTTGTATTTTTTGTAGAGACAAGTTTTGTCATGCTGCCCTGGCTGGTCTGGAACTCCTGGCCTTGGCCTCCCAAAGTGATGGGACTACAGCAACTTTATTTATACCAAGCAACTTTTAGTTATACCAGCCAAACACTGAAAACAATGCAGATGTACTTCAAGAGGAGAAGGGTTAAACAATAATTGATGTATCATTCTATGGACTCCTACTCCCACAGCCACATGTATAAATCTCCAGATAATCATGGTGAACGAGAAAAAGGCTAACTCTAAAATTTACATATTATGTGATTTTATTTACATAGCATTCTTCAAATGATAAAATTATAGAAGTAGAGAACAGATTAGTGGTTGCCTGGAGATAAAGGCTGTTGTAAAGTGAGTGTAGTTATAAAAAGGCAATAGCCTATGATGAGATATAAATGTTCTTTATCTTGACTTAATGTTAGTATTCTTGTTGTGATATCATACTGTGGACTCAGAAAATCTGACAGGTCTCAGTTAATTTAGAAAGTTTATTTTGCCAAGGTTAAGGATGCGTGCTCATGATACAGCCTCAGGAAGTCCTGATGACATGTGCCCAAGGTGGTCAGGGCACAGCTTCCTTTTATACATTTTAGGGAAACAGAAGATGTCAATCAATATATGTAAGAAGTACACTGGTTTGGTCTGGAAAGACAAGGCAGAAAGACTTGAAGCAGGGAGGGGGTTTCCAGGTCACAGACACTTGAGAGACAAACGGTTGCACTCTTTTGAGTTTCTGATTAGCCTTTCCAAAGAAGGCAATCAGATACGCATTTATCTCCATAAGCAGAGAAATAACTGAATAGAACAGAAGGCAGGTTTGCCCTAAGCAGTTCCCAGCTTGAATTTTCCCTTTAGCTTAGTGATTTTGGGGTCTTAAGATATTTTCCTTTCACAATACTAGTTTGCAAGATATTACCATTAGAGAAACCTGTATAGACTGTAAAAAATATTTATCTATACTATTTATTAGAGTTACATGTAAATCTATGTTAAATTATTAATAGTTTTATAAAAGAAAAGATCATGTGATAAAAATTCTAATTATGCACTATTTATGTGAAAAATTTTAAGTGTGAACCAAATAATTTGCATATTTTTAATGATATTGAGCTGGCCTACCTGTTTAAAAAAATACTGCTAATATGCCTCTAGTTTTGCCTTTTCTTTTTTAAATTGAAGTTTCCTACACAGACCCTGTCTTGATGACTTTTTGTTGCTATAACTGAATATCTGAGAGTAGTAATTTATAAAGAAAAGACATTTATTTCTAACAGTTCTGGAGGTGGAGAAGTCCAAGAAGATGGCACCAGCATCTGGTGAGGGCCTTCTTCCTATATTATAACACGGCGAAGGGCATCAAAATGTAGAAGGCAAGAGCGTACATGTCAACTCAGGTCTCTCTTCCCCTTCTCATAAAGCCACTAGTCCTATCACAGAGGTCCACTCTGATTGCCTTATTTAATCCTAATTAACTCCCAAAGGCTCCACCTTCAATTAACATGTAAATTTGGGGATATTTCCAAAACATCAAGTTTGGGAGATACAATCAAACCAAAACACACCCAAAACTATATGAAAGACTGTAGATATATAAAATTTTCAAAAGAACAATCTCACATAAATCACACCACACCGAGCAGACACAAAGTCTCTAATACTAAAGGACTTTAAGATGCTATTTTCTCTTCAAATTATACTTATTCAACAAGCTTAACTAAAGCAGCAAATCATTAATCTACTTCTCTCTTAATTAGGTAACTCTGGCTTTTCTTTCCCAAAATCATGAAGTTTTTTTTTTTTTTTAATTCTTTGCTTGTTTAAATTTAAGCTTCAAATTCCTGAACTATCACAGAAGGTTCTTATTTAAAAATCATGTATGCTTTGTGAGGTAATGTACGGATTTCTTATTACTACAAGCTCAAACGAAACACTTAAGATGGCTACTGTGTAGAGTACTTGCCTGACCAAAGATGACTTAATGCTTTTTAAAAACTTGTCCTGGCATGAGAAACAACAAAAAAAAGGAAGAAAGAAATTAAAAGTATTTAAATCTTGTATGTCAAATCTGTGACAATTGTGTGATCCTTGAAAACATGAATTTTAATCTGTGCTCCTATTGCTTCTCTGTCGGTAAACTTCATAAAATTTAGATCAAGTATCACAATGCTCTCTATGAATCTAGATATTTTTAGAGACACTGGTTAAAATACATTGTAGAAATACAGAGCTTGTTATACGTAAATTTTAAGCAGTTGAATTAACCCATCCAAGTTAGCAATATCTAAAATATACTACAGGTTGAGTATCCCTTATCCAGAATGCTTAGTAGAAAAAGTGTTTCAGATTTTTTATCTTTTTCAGGTTTTGGAATATTTTCATTTAAGCAGTTGAACACTCCAAAATCAAAAATCTTGAATCAGAGATGCTCCCATGAGTATTTCAAATCTCATGCTGACACTCAAAAGTTTTGGATTTTGGAGCATTTCAGATTTCAAATTTTGAAATCTGGAATGCTCAACCTATATTTAATGATTACTTTATATACTAATCAGGGTTTTCCAGAGACATACCACCAATAGAATGTGTGTGTGTGTGTGTGTGTGTGTGTGTGTGTGTGTGTGTGTGTGTGTGTGAATGAGAGAGAGAGACTTATTTTAAGGAATTGACTCATGTGATTGAGAGAGCTGGCAAGTCTGTAGTTTTCAATGAAGGATAAGATAGCAGGCTAAAAATTCTGGCAAAGGTTGATGATACAGTCTTAAGTCAGAAGAGAGTTAAACAGAATAATTCCTTCCTTTTCAGTAACCAATTTTTCCTCTTAAAAACTGTAACTGATGGGATGAGGCCCACCCACATTATGGAGAGTAATTTACTTTACTCAAAGCCTAATGACTTGGATGCCAATCACTTGTATAAAACGCTTTCATAGCAACATGTAGACTGGTGCTTGACTAAAGAACTGAGCACCATGATCTAGAAAAATTAACAAAATTAATATTCACAGTCTATCCCATGTAAACATGGCACTCATACGTATCTTCTTAAGCCACAGCTAATCTCTAAATAAAGACAATAACAAAAGCATACTTTTGACCAAATTGGCAGAATTATCTTACTTACAACTGAAAGAACACTAACCATTTCACATGGTTTGTATCTGTAACGCCACCCCAATCTCATGTTGAATTGTAATCCCCATTTTTGGAGATGACGCCTGATGGGAGGTGATTAGATCATCGGGGCAGAGTTCTCAGGAATGGTTTAACATCATTCCTGTTGGTTCTGCTCTCAGAGTAGTGAGTTCTCAAGAGATCTGGTTGTTTAAAAGCATATGGCACCTCCCCGTCCCCTCCCTCCTGCACTGACCATGTGGAGTGCCTCGCTCCTCCTTTGCTTCCCACCATGATTATAAGCTTCCTGAGGCCTCCCCAGAAACAAATGCTGCCATGCTTCCTGTACAGCCTATGGAACCATAAGCCAATTAAACCTCTTTTATTTCTAAATTACCCAGTCTTAGGTATTTTGTTATAGCTATGTGAGAATGGACTAATACATCATTTTTCCGGAAGTTAATTCTAAGTCTCTGGGTGATGTTTACTCTTCTTGATGCCCTGTACCTTAAATACTATGATGTAAAGTTAATACATCTTATAGTATATAATAAAAAGAGAAGGAAGACAATAAAGATAATTGCTGTATATGTACACACACATATATTCATAATAATTACAGTCCTTTCCGTAACTGATTATGTGGTTATAGCTGTTATTTATAGCTAAATTTCTTCTACTACTCACTTTCATTGTCCTTAGTAAGGACCTCAGCTGGTTGTGTTTCTATATCTAGTGGGGCAACCCAAAGTTCCATTCCTGAATAGTCTGGGCCATTAGTAGTGAAATATAAATTGATTTGTTGTAGTTTTTCATTGATTTTAATCACAGGCCATGGTTTTACTAACAGATGCTGTTATGGGATTAATATTTGTGTCCTTCAAAATTCATATATTGAAGCCCTAACCCCTAATGTGATGGTATTTGGAGGTGGGCCTTTAAGAGGTAATTAGGTTTAGAAGAGTTCATGAAGGCTGGCCTCCCTGGCATTAGAGTCCTTATAAATAGAAGAAAGGCCAATATGGTGGCTCATGCCTGTAATCTCAGCATTTTGGAAGGCCAAGGCAGGTAGATTATTTGAGCCCAGCAGTTCCAAGACCAGCCTTAGCAATATGGTGAATCCCTACTCTATAAAATATACAAAAATTAGCTGAGTGTGATGGAACATGCCTGTAGTCTCAGCTACTGGGGAGGCTGAGGTGGGAAGATCACGTGAGCATGGGAGGCAGATGTTGGAGTAAGTCAAAATCATGCCACTGCACTCCAGCTGTGTGATGGAGCAAGACTCTCTCAAAAAAAAAAAAAAAAAGAAAGAAAGAAAGAAAAGAAAAGGAGAAGAAGAAGAAGGATTAAGAAGAAGGAAGAGGATTAAGGAAAAGCAGAAGGAGAAAAAGGAAGAAGGAAGAAAGACAAGAGACCAGAGTGAGCATGCACACGCTCGCGTGCTCTCTCTCTCTCTCTCTCTCTTTCTCTCTGTTTTCACCCTGTAAAGATACAGTGAAAGGGCAGCCATCTGCAAGCCAGGAAGAAGGCCTTCGCAGGAAACTGAATAAGCTAGCACCATGAATTTGGACTTGCTAGCTTCCAAAACTGTGAGAAATAAATGTCTGTTCTTTAAGTTTCCCAGTCTATATTTTGTTATAGCAGACCAAGCTAGGACAGATACCCTAAGGGATGTTCTGCATTTTAAGCATACTATCCCTTACCTCCATTGTATAGTAGGAATCCATTTATCACTGTATAATTAGGATCAATCACCCCAGTCAGTAAGGTGACACCTTTACTTATCTGCTGACTCAGAGGCATAAGGAGCCCAAAGTGGCTAGAGGACAGTCCTAAATTTCATTTCAATTGAATCACTATTCTATCTCCCAGTGGAAGCATTCTTCCCTTTGAAATTAAGACTTCTATACCAGCATAGCTAGGATCATAAAGCAAGAAAGAAAAACTCCACTAGTGGGTAATATTTACTATGGGTAATATTGAGTGCAACTCCTGTTCCACCTGTCGATTCCTGGGCCCATGAGTCTTGGCTATGAGAGAAATTTCTCTTTAGGTATTCATATTGGTAGGCAACAGGTATTGTTCTTCCTCAATTATCATTTTTCAAATAGTGATATATTCAGAAAAATGTAGGTTTTGAACTAAAAATATGGAAAAGGTACAAAGAAAAAAATACATGTAATGATCAAAGGGTAAAAACTTGCAGTATTAAGTGAATAATCTCTGGAGATACAATGTGCAGAATGGTAACTATATTTATTTAATGATAATATACTGTATATTCAAAATTCACTAAAATATTATACAACTTACATATATTTACCACACCAAGATAAAAAACCAAAAAGATAACTATATGAAGAAATGCATATGTTAATTAGCTTGGCTATAAAAATTGATTTTATAATGAATATGTATTTTAAAACATCATATCATAACCTTGAATATATATAACTTTTATCTGTCAATTATATTTCAATAAACTAAAAAATGTAATGAAATATACATAAAAACAATTTATTTGGAGTTCTACAAAGTTTGTATTTCTAGAAACAATGATCCCTGAATAATATCAGATGTATCCCTCTACAATATTAGATGAGATTAAAATCAAATTAATAGTGTATGTCTTATTTCCAGTCAGCTATTACTCCATAGCTTTCAGTCATGTTGCTTGTTTTATTTTCTAGCAGGAAACTCTCTTTTTATGAGTATTTGGGGGCATTTTTATAGTTTTTATTTTCTTTCGCATTGCATTTTTCCCCAAATTCAACAATCTCCCAAACAGATACTATCCTCTATAATTTAAATAAAAATAAAATACGACTATTATAGAAAAAAAACTCGACATAACATGGAAAAAATTTATACAGTTCCCAATTTTCTGGTAATTCTGACACAAAAGAGATGCTAGCAAATTATATTTGTCTCTTTTCTAATGAAATTGATGTCATTTCAATAAGAGTTTTATTACTTAGTAAAACTTGTAACATTTTACCAAGTCCTAAAATTCTATATGTTAATACCATATTGGGCTTGAGCAGAACCAAATAAATATTTGCTGTATTTCCTACTCAAGGAGTAGTTAAGAGACAAACAGAAGGTAAGAATAACAGGTATAAAATATGAATGCTACTGTAAATGAAGTAGAGGTTGAAGGACAAGGCTGGGCATGCAAGCTTCTTGTATACTGAACAAAAGAACTGGGCTTTTAACACAATCACAACAGATACTGTGAGGCAACTGGAAGCTTCTGTTCACAGAGACAAAATCTACTCTTATGAAATAAACATCATAATAGATTTATGTAGAATTGCAGTAGGAAAGAGGAAATGTGGGTGAGGTGCATGGTGAGAGACCAGAGGTATTAAGTTTAGTAGAGTTTCTCTTCCTGAGAATAGAATGAGGGAGTAAGTGTTCACTCAATACCCTAACATCATCTATTTACTGCCTTTTGTTTATGGTGCCTTCATAGAATTCCAAATTGCAGCTTTTACAAAAGAAATGCCAATATCTAAGTAAAATATTCAGGGAGAAGGTTACTAAGCTATTCTCCCGCAAAACTGACCCTCCCACAAGAGTGAAAGAGAAATAAAATACCCTATTAAATAACTAACTGAGAACTGGAATGAAAATTACTATCCTCAAAAGGTAGAAATAGATAGAAAGTTAATCAAATCATCTATTCTAAGAAGTTATATCCACAATTTTGTTCTCCTGTGGGTTTGCAGCATAAATAAACATAGCAACTATGGTTCAACATTCTCAATATTAGAATTTATTTTACTGGGACCCCAGAGTGGTCCAGTAGGCAGCTAATAAAAACACATGCAAACCTTATGTGAGAAATGCCTCCATTCTAAGACCTGAAATCAATTAGGCACAATTTCAAGATAAACAATTTCCCCATCAAAAATCAGACATATGAATTACATATAATAAACAGCAGAATCAGGATAATAAAATATCAAACACTGTAATGATAAGTCTCAGAATATAAATTAAACATTTCATATACTTAAAATGATAAAGAAGACCTGAAAATATGGGTAAATAGTAACACTATAAAAAAATCCTCAGGAATAAAAGTAAAATAATTAACATTAAAGTTTCATATTATAGATTCAACAACATATTTGGACTAAGCCAAAGAGAGAATTAATAATCTAGAAAAGGCAAAGAATATTACTGAGAAGAAAGTACAGACACACAAAGGGATTAAAATGTGTAAAAGTGAGATAAAGAGAAATGGACATCTAAATGAGAAGGTCAGTAGTGAAACACACTAAAATGAATTACTATACTCTACAACTAGATATATCTGAAGTAAAATTTAATACAATATTGAGTTAAAATAGCAAGACTGGAAGACAAATATAAATCTGTTTTTGTACATTAAACACCATAAAAACAAATTAGCTATTACTTAGTTATAAAAAAAACAACAAAACTATACAGCTGTAACATTCTGCTGCATTCATTTATGACCTTGAAGCCAAAAATGAAGTTAAAAGATATGTCTAGTGAAAGAAAAGTTGAGAGACTGAAATTCCTAGTGGGTGACATCTTCAAGCTTTCATACCAGTCAGAATTGTCTATCCTGTCTGTTTCATGATACACAACAAGACTTACCTGTTAGTGTCTGCTAGTTGTTTTCTATTAGCATCAGCTGAAAGAATCTGCAGATAAACGTTCCTACCAGCTTTATATAAGCACTCCATTCATAATTTATTTACTTCAGAGTATCATATTTTAAAAATATGCGGCTATTTTGTAAGTGAAAATTCTCATTTTAATATTACTTGGATATTTTATATCACTCTTGGTATTGCAAATGTCTTATACACTTATTAGTCATTACATAGTTTTCTTTTGGAATTTTTGTTATATAATCTTTATCTGTTTACGTCTTTGAATAATCATATTATCATTAATTGCAGCACGTGTTTTATATGATAAAATATTAATCTATTTGATGTTTACTTATTTTAAATATTACCTATTGATTAAATTTATTTTACTCGACACATTGAATAATAGATACCAAGGTACTTAAAAGCAATATTGATGATTTAGTTTTTACTCACCCAAATTATGAGATTTTGGTTTCTCTTATAACCCTCCTATATTCAGTTGGCTTTGCAGAGGCAGAAAAGTGTGACAGCTTTTCTTACCTAAATGTCTCAAGTGTTGCAGCCAACAGTCCTATAACAAAAAGAAAAAAAAAAACAGGTTAATGAGAAAAGCATAACTAATTAATTTAATCACAACTTTAGGTGACATGAGAGTCTTTAGAAATGAAGACCCAAGACACAGGGAAAAGGATTTTTATGCTTAGGTTCAATGAAGAATGAACAGCCATGTAGAAATGTAACTGGACAAAGTGTGTCAACTAATGGTAATAGACTGAGCAGAGAAACTCATCAAGTCCTATTTGTTGAGACTCTTTTTGGTCTCTCTGTGTAGCTTTCCTTCCTCCCAGGCAAGCAGCAGGACTCCTCTGGAATGAGGGTTTTCAACAGAGAAAGAAAAGGGAGAAAATGAGCTTTCTAGATTATATGACTTGCTTTGCGGGAGAGGAGTTCTAGTTTACACGGCCCGTCTTAGAGAAGAGAAATTCTGGTTTCCATGGCTTGCATTTTCTTCTGGAGATGAAAAAGGGACAGGAATCAAAAGGATGAGAGGTTAGAGAGACTTTGCATCTGAGGCTGATCTCTTTAAGTTCAAAGTACTCAGCATGCCAAGGTGCCATATTTGGAGTATTGTTTTCTGAGCCCTAACAGCTTTGTTTACACACAAATATATCCACAAAATATATTGCTTCTCTTAGCTAGTACTATGCTATTTAACAGGTAAAATTTCCTCTTATTTCTAGTAGAGGAGGTGCTACTTTCATTTCTTTGAAGTGATCAATAAAATATTAATGTAATTTGGTAAGAATAGAACAAGACATATTGTCATATAATTTGCTCCAAAATAAGAGATAGCTAAATTTAGGGAAAAAATAACCTTTAGTGAATATTTTATCAAAGCATATCTACTAGAAAATATGCTTCTGTGTAAATCTGTCTTCTAAAACTTTTTATGTCCTGGAATGCCCTTCATGCTATTGCTCCAAATAAAATGTCTTATTTCATGTCTCTGACAATTATTTTCCATCCTTTCCAATAGATATTAATTCAAAACTTGCTTTCCTATGAAGTTTCTCTAGCCAACTTGTTCATCTCATCTTTTCCTATCTACTCATAGGTGATTTTTAATCTTTATAACTCTAGCTTAATTAAAATGACTGCCATATAAGTACTGTTATTTTGTCTATATCCCTACAATATTTAACCCAGTTTGCTGCATTTAGTGAATTCTCATAAGATACTTGTGGAATAGTACTTTATAAAAAGAACCCATTCTGCCAGAAAAGCTTGGCTGTCTCTGATTACTCCAACCTTACCTCCTATAGATCACTCATAACAATCTGCTCAATTCTGTTCAGAACTCAATAAAGAACACACATATGTAAGGTGGTATTATTTTCTTCACAGTAGAAGATGTGTTCTATTATCCATCTATTATCTGATATGTCTAGTGAAATAAATTTAATCAGCAGCTAATATTTGAAATAAACAAGCGGAAAGTAGTTTAATATTCTTATCATATAACACACTTTTTAGAATTAACAATTATACAAACACTCTAAGATTCTGCTACTCTTTTGGCGCACATATAGTGAAAGCCCAAGCCTTACAATGAGAAGGATAATGAAATATGACTCCATTTTCTCTAATGTTGCAGGGCAGGACAGTTAAATTTTTCTCAATATAAATATTTACTCAGCTACTGCTCATGGATATAACCATGGTTTAGGGTCTTGTCAGATGTAAGAATTCAGCAGAACTAATTCTCTATGCCTGGAGGTAACAGATTAGTACTAGTAACAGTTGGGCTTTCTGCACTAGCAAGACCATCAGATAGAATGCACAGTGCGGGAGCCATTTTTAAATGGAAGAGTTTATTTTATTTATTTAGACCGTATCTACTGAGTGTCAGTATTAACAATTACAGTGAATGAAGATGGCATTTAGTTTATTTGGTGGTTGCTGTTGATTAAGAGCAGTTTAGGGTATCTTCTAACTTTGACAATTTGAGCAATGAAGATGCAAAAAAAATAAAAGATGTATATTGTAAAGTACAGAGCGGTGTGAAAGGGAAGAAAATGAATATGTGCTTGTGCAAACTGAAAGATAATATTAGCAATGAAGTGATTGCCACTCAAGAATCATCTATCTTAGGCAATTTATAGAAGAATGACGAAGGATGAGACAAATAATTTATGTAAATTGATGGAATAAACATCACTCTAATCCCCTGTAGAAACCCCGTGGTAGAGGTTCCTTAACTCCATTCTCTATGTTTCCAGTAACAGGAATAACATAGCAGCTGCAGTCATATGAACATTACTAAATCCTCTATTTTATTAGAATTTAATACAGAATTGCAAGCTTATGTACATCGATTGTTTCCTTTGGTGAGCAGAAGCTTTTTAGCTTGATGTAATCTCATTTGACTATCTTTGCTTTTGTTGCTTGTGCTTTTGAGGTTTTACTCGAAAAACATTTGCCCAAACCAATATCCTCAAACATTTCCCAATGCTTTCTTCTAGTAGTTTCAGAGTTTCATGTCCTACATTTAAATCTTTAACGTATTTTGAATTGACTTTTATATACGGTGAGAGATAGGGATCTCATTTTATTTTTCTGCATATGGATATCCAGTTTTTCTGGTACCATTTATTGAAGAGACTGTCCTTTCCCCAGTGTATGTTCATAATTTGCTATTTCTTGTGGAGAAAAAAAAAAGAGTGTATAATTTCCTCTAAGCACTGGGTCATTATATATTTGACCAAGATATTTGAAGATTTAAAAAATCTGAGCCAGGAAATATGTCAAAAAAATAAAATCATGAATGTCAATTTAAGTATATCATTTGTAATCATAAAAAACTGAATCACCATGATTTGTATGTTTGTCCCCTCCAGAACTCATATTGAAATTTGATCCCCAATGTTGGAGATAAGGCCTCATGGATGCTGTGTGGGTCATGGGATTGGATCCCTTATGAATAGATTAATGCCTTTTCTCAGTGGTGAGTGAGTTCTCACTCTTACTAGTTCCCATGAGAGAAGACTGTTAAAAAGAGCCTGGCACCTCCCCATTCTCTCTTACTTCCTCTCTTCCATGTGGGCTCAGTATACACCAACTCCCATTTGCCTTCTACCATGAGATACAAAGTCCCAATCTTGAATGTTTCAGCCACCCGAATCATGAGCCAAATAAACCTTTTATCTTTATAAATTATCCAGTCTCAGATATTCCTTCATAGCAACACAAAACAGACTAAGAAAACTTTCTACTCAGAAGAAAAGAGGCACAAACTATGCCGCATCAAATGGCTTTTTGTTATGAACACAAACATCTATGTGGAGTCTGCTCAATCATGCATACTCCTTCCCTACTCCCTAGTTCCCCAGTCCTGGATGCTGAAAGAAGGAGTTTAAGGTGGTGAGGTAGTTCTAGGAAAGCTGGACTGCAGGTCATTCTATGAGATCTTTCCAAGAGTGGGCAGAATCCCCTTCTGTTATAAAATTAATTGACCAGAAAGGCTGCTGCACAAATTTGGTTTCTGACTTTAATTGAGTTGGCTTTGCTGAAATTATTTATTTGATTTTAAAATCTTTGAAATAGTTTTGGAATGGATCTTATAGCTAATTGTTGTAAAGCTATGACCTCCTTTAATACCTGTTGTTGATAAGCATAAATGTATGTATTTTTATTGCTTCTAGTAAACTAACATTTAGCAAAATTTACTTTTACTGAATTCATAGGCATGCCATTAGAATTTCTTTAAATATACTATTTTTAATGCATTACAATACTTTTTACTGAAATATTGGTCTACATATACTGAGGTTAACTACGTAAGAATTTGCTAAAATGTATTCTATTTTGCTGCTTGCTTTGTATGAAATTTTACACATATTTACCTTGTCTGCATGTGCTGTATAGGAATTAATTCAAATTTATTGTATATTATGTCTTGCTTTCTACTTACCATTATTACTCAAATAAATTACAGTGTTTTCTTATACAGAGTTTTGTAGCCTAGTATTTACCAGTATACAAATACATGTATTATTTCTGACTATAAAGCCTTAAATTACTTTTTCAGTGCTGGTATATTAATGCTTATACAAAACTTATGTTTTACAACAGGATTTTATCATAACTATCATAACCTATACTATATTTATATAAATACAGTATGATTTTACAACAAAATAACTTTAAAATTACTTTCAAAATATGTTAGAAAAGAAGTGCAGAAATTTAATTTCTTGGCCAAAATTTATCAGTACATTTTTTGGTAACTCGTTTTGCCTACATACTTCAAATGCTGGAAAATACAGGGTAGTTTGTGAGCACATGAAAAGAAAAGATTCTTCTTAAGGAATGAAAAAACAACAAGCATTCTTTTAGGGTACATCACCATACAACTACCCCCAAAACAGTGGCCTTTTGGGAAACTAGAGCTATTGTGCAAATGTAAGGATCTCCAGCAGAGAGTTTACAGTTCATTCCTTTCTACCCTTCTAAGACGGCTGCTTTTAAAGTACAGTAAATAAGGTCAGATATACCACAATATAACTCAGCATAGGAGATTAACTAGAATCAATAAGAAGATTCTCATGGACTTAGCAGTTACAGTAGTAAGACAGCAACTGAGCAATATTTTATCACTAAATTTTTGTTCCTAAAATCACAGCTAGCTTATATTTATATTACACACCAAAATACTATGGATATTGAACATAGATTAGTACTTGTGATTACTAGTCATCAGCTATATCATCATTAATTCACAGCTAATTTACTAAATATAAACTCAGTAAACTGCCATACCCCCTTGTCCCTTATCTCCATATTACACTAGCCACCAAAATCTGTTTTATAATTTGCTCTGCTCGCATTTTTATTTTTCCGCATACCTGTCAAGTCCAGCTCTGTTCTTATTCTTAATATTCTTATTTGCAATGTTGTTTCAATCCAGACTCACATGCACCTCCATGCTCATCAAAGCTAAACAAAATAAAACAACACCTGTTTAATGTTTCAAACGAAAACATTTATTCCCTGGCTTGGAGAGTTTATAATAATATTGTTCCTCCTCATACTTTCAAGCTTCCCTTCCACTATGACTTTCTCTCTGCTATATACCACAGCTAAATTGAACTGCTTATTTCTTTAAAACTATACTTTTCATTATGTGGTCTCCTCTACCTATGTGGGTTTTCTTTTTTTTTCTCATTACTGTCTTTTAAAGTTTACTCATTTCAAACACAATTTGAAAGTTCAATTTTGTTACACACAACCATAAAGAATTTTGAAAATTAAAAATTATCTCCTTTAAACTCTAAGTATCCATTCTTTGCCCTGTTATGACACATCACCCGCTTTATTACATGATAAACTTTATTCATGTCTTATCTCCCCTTCTATATTATAAGCCTAAGAAGGTCAGATGCTTATGCCATTTTATATTCCTCACTGTACCTTGCTAGGAACCTGTGTGCAATTCATATTTCATAAATATTTACTGAATGAATAAAGTGTTGTCACTAACATGTAAAGGATTTTAAGAACACAGATACATCAAGGTAAATTATTAGTTGGTTTTCCAATTTATTGTATATTGATCTAAGTGGCTAATGTCTGTAAATATATGAGATAAGCCCACTTATTTTCTGAAAATAAATAGTAATATATTAACAATGTTAACCTTAAGTGTAGCCAGTTAGTGTGTAGATACCAAGGCTTGCAAATCTCCTGGAGCTTCAAATAAAAAAATAACATCTAGTATTTGTAAATATTTAGAAGTAATTTTCCTTGATAATATGTATGCCACTACTATAAAGATGAATGAAAATATAAATTTAATTTTTAAGCTACTCCAGTTAAAAACAAGAGTACTTTGTAAAATCTTTTATTTCATAAAATGAGGAAAAATATGTATCAAGTGAGGTCCAGCATACTCTTTCATCTCTCTTTCTGCTCCCAGATGTCCTCACAAATATTACAACAGAAATTCTAACTTGAAAAGATATTTATGGAAGTCATTAGAGTGGAGATACAGCTCTTTTTACCAATATTATGTTAATATTCAGTGTGGCATGCTATAATCTCTGTTTTCAAAATAAAAGGATATATGAAGGCATCACATTTTAGCTATTTGTGATTCTCTCCATAACCACCATCAGAAGGGATAATAGGCCCTTTCTTCCTTCCCTCAGAAAATGTTTATGCAAACGATTTAAACAAAACCTTTTAGATATCACTTACTGAGAAGAGGTGTCCACTGGTTTTGTTTCATGTGACGAACAAGTCAATCCCATAAAGAGGAATTTCAGGTCTCACTAATAAATCAAAGGTTCCAAGGATGATGTAGAAGAAACAGAATCAGAGGGTTGGAGACACTGTGTAGACAAAAGTAATGGTTACTTTGGCAATAAGCCAATGTAGACTGATGATCTTATTAAAGGTTCCATCTAATGCCTTAGCAATATGTAGATTTCAGGTCTTTGCAGTGCTTTGGGTAACAAATGACATAACACTCCCGAAAACAACCAGAAGAAGTTTTAGCAACTAACTTACAAAATTTCAGGGTAGTTGAAATTTTTTATACACCTGAAGTAAAGACCAAGATTCAGTGAACATGAAGTTATTACAGAGTCTAATTTTCCATTTGCTCTGTAGAGCTCAAAGCACTATTCAGGGCCTAGTAAACATTTTCCCTATGGATAAATAATAATAAATTAATTATTGTAGAAAATGATGCAAATTATATCCAATAATTCAATGTGAAAGTGCGTAAAACATTTAGGTTATTTCAAGCATTTAATGCACTATTAGAGAGTTTCCAATGTACAACAGTAGTTTGAAGATTGAGTTTCAGAAAAATCATATTATATAAACTTTGTCAACATGGTATGACAGTTTGGTTTCTGCTAAGATATTAATTTAAAAAATCTTTGGTAGTTTGAAAAATAACTGCTTTTATAACTGTTCCATATTTGCATAATGCTTTCTAGTACTCATGAGCAATAATAATCTAAAATTTTTTACCAATGTGGCTAAAATCCCTCAAGCCATTTGATTTTTATGACATTCCTTTTAGCAGATGAGTATTATTAACATAATACAAATAAACCAAATATATACTTTTCCAAAGCATGTATAGCCTTATACTAATTCTTTTAATCATTCCATTGTAAAAACCCACACAATAATGATAGGTGTTTAATACTGATAACATATGATTGTATCTTTTTTTTTCTTTTTCTTTTTTTTTTGAGACGGAGTCTTGCTTTGTTGCCCAGGCTGGAGTTCAGTGATGCAATCTTGTATTACTGATACTGCCACCTCCCTGGTTCAAGTGATTCTCCTGCCTCAGCCTCCCAAGTAGTTGGGATTACAGGCATGTGCCACCACATCTGGCTAATTTTTGTATTTTTAGTAAAGATAGGGTTTTACCATGTTGGCCAGGCTGGTCACAAACCCACCTGCCTTGGCATCCCAAAATGCTGGGATTACAGGTGTGAGCCACCGCACCCGGCCTGTATCTTAAGCAAACATTTTAAAATGTTTCTTTTTTCTTCTCATATTAGTAATAATCATTTACATCATACATTACATTTTAAAAGGTGTAATACTTTCTTTAAGTTTTTAAAATATTATACAATTTTTATGAACTTACACTTTGAAAATACATAAACTTTTGCCCATTAACTAATGAACAGTTTGATTTTTGTGTGTCAAATACGTCTTTATTTTTCGTATCCCATGATATTTTCCTCGTATTATGTCTCAACCACTTGTCATTGAGTAAGATTTTGTACCACCAATCTGCATAAAGCTATTTGGTTTGATATATATATATATATATATATATATATATATAGCTATTGTATATATTATATATATATATATATAGCTATCGTATATATATTATATATATACACATCATATATATATATGTATATATGTATATGTCACAGGATCCTTTGGGTGTCACTTAGCCAGCTGGAAACATTTGTGGCTGGCAGCACCTCTGCTTGAGTTTTGCTTGCATCCGCTGAGCTAATTTCGCCCACTCAGATCTTCAGGATGCACTAGGCTCACGCCACTGGCCCGGATTCCACTCTGGTGGAGGCTGAGCCAGGCCTGGAGCAGTGAGGGGTGTGTGAGTGAGTGAGTGCAAGGTCCAGTCACTGCCCACAGCCAGGTGCACCTGCTCCTCCAGCGAGGCGTGCAGCTCCAGGCACTGACAGAGGTGCCAGCTCCGTTGAGAGACTGTGGTTGGACTAGACATACCGCAAGCAGCTTCCACTGCTGGAACTAGCATCTGGAAGAGCGGAACACTGTGGCTCCTGAAAACTTGGAGACATCAGCAACTGAGGAGTCCAAAGGAGTGAGAAGAGACTGCGTTCTACAGTTCTCTGGTTCCTGCAGCCCGTAGCTTGGTTAGCGGTGGGGGCGGGTTGGGGGGTCGGTGTGCTACAGCTCTTTCCTTCCGGCTGTCCACAACTTGGCCAGGGAAGCGGGGGTGCCTGCTTTAGCTCTTTCAGTTCCGCAGCCTCACTCCGGCCCTTGGCTCCCGGGCAGGCCCAGTCCCGCCACCACTTCCTATCACGTGGGGCGGCTGCGCAGTGCCGACAGAGGGCGGGAGGCCTACGATGTTACGGTTCTGGGTCTGGGTATCCCAAGGTCTGGGATTCCAGAAGGGTCTGCCCTTCGCATGTCACGGCCTGCAGCTTGGCGAGGTGGCCAGGAATATGTTACAGCTCCTTTTGCCCCAACCTGCAACTTGGCAAACCAGCCAGTAAAGTGTTAAAACCCTTTTCGCGCCCACAGCTTGGCCGGTCCTGAGTTCTCCTCACATATCCAGAAAGAATGAGGTTACACGGACAACTGGCGGGTGAGTAAGGCAGACAAGAGTTTTACTAAACCACAGAACAGCTCTCAGTTCTGACTGAGAAGTGGGTGGCTCCTACCCTGGGGCAGTAACTCCTGACAAAGGGCTGAATCCATCCAGGGTTTTTATGGGCTCAGAATGGAGAAAAGTGCATACTGATTGGACCGTTAGTGGGCCTGGAAATAGCACCATTTGGTTGACTTAAAGGCATCAAGGAAGTTCTCATTCTGGGTTGTAGATTCTACCTGGAACTGGAACCCCAGTTTTCAGGCTTCGAGGTGTGATTGGCTTGAAGGTCAGGTTTCACTGGGGACCCACCTCTGTCTGCCTAGGAATTTGTCTGCCTCCTGCTGCTGTTGTATATATATATATATATATATATATATATATATATATATATATATAAAATGTTTATATGTACTTGTAATTCTGACAGCACAATGACATGTCACAAAATGAAGCCTTAATATTGTCAACTATTTAATATAAAAGTAGTAATCATAATTCTAGACCTCCAGAGAAAATCTTATACTATTGCAAGAGGCAATAGTATATATTGTAATAGGCTCAATCCAGATTTAAATTTATTTTGTATCTATACTGTAAATAAAATGTTCTAATCCATATATGAATGCTAAACATGTTTGATTTAACAACTTAACTATTGTAGAATTTTTTTTAGTAACAAGGCGATTTATTATATTTATTATGATTATTGGATTAAATCATCACTCACTTTATCTGGGTCCAAGAAACCTTAGCAGCTTATGATCACTCTCTTCAAAATACAGGGGAGCAGTGGTCTAGATGGTAAGGTAATGTAAGCAAATAAATATGAGTCAACAAAATATTTATAATTCATTTTGTCTTCTTACTGATAGCAATAAGCAATGGACAGGGCAACACAAAATAAAAGAGCAGTGTAGGTAAAGCAATGTAAAAACAAAGATAAAAGTAATAGAAACATCAAAGTTGGAGAATATTAGTATTTTTTATTTTAATTTTAGTTTCAAGAGTACATATACAGATTTGTTGCATAGATATATTATCTAATGCCTAAGTTTGGGCTTCTAGTGAACCCAGCACTCAAATGATGAACATAGTACCTAACAGGTAGATTTTCAACCCTTGTCCTCCCCTTTCCTCCCCACTTTGGAGTTCCCAATGTTTATTGTTTCCATCTTAATGTCAGTCTGTACCCATTGTTTAGTGGCCACTTATAAGTGAAATGAAGTAGGGGTAATAAAAATAATAAATTACAGAATAAGAAAACAGGATTGCGTGACAGAATAATTACAGAAACAATTTTAAAAGACAAAAATGGGTTAGAAGAGAAAAAGAAAATAAAGACATTAAAGAATTTTTTTTATGCAGGAAACAATAGCCATGAAACAAGCATCCTGAACATGCTTGTGCTCAATTTTGTCCTATTGCTCACACCAACTTCAGTTATTAAAAATTGAAGCATGATAAGCATATATGAAAAAAATAGAGAAAGGAGGCAAAGAAGTACTATAACAATGAGTAAGTCACAGGAAAATAAAAAAAGAGAACCCAGACAAAGAAATGCATGAAGCTAACAAGAACAAGTGGGTTTGAAGAAAGAAAAGGTGTGATTGTGCCCAGGGGATGCTTGTACAGGCATTAGTTTCAGTTAGCCCATTAGAGCAGGTTTAACAGGAAAAGAGAACAAGTCACATAACAAATATTTCTACTTTATGTCTTTCATAATAGACCCCAGCCTTGTCAGAATGCCCTGAGAGGAAATTAAATTAGATGATTTCATTGGAAAGTGATGCGGAGGCAAAAAGCATAGTTTAGAACCCTTAAGAGCCAGGACCTACTACATATTAGGAGACATATGTGGTCAAAAAAAAAAAAAGGTTCAACAATAGAGAGTTTCCAACTTTAAAAAAAAAATTTCCTTTCACTTTCTTTGCTTTGTGACAAAATATACGTAAGTCTAGTCAACTGGCTCAGATCTGTCTTAGGAGCCTGGCAATAACCTTAAGGTACTCACCTGTATT
This sequence comes from Cacajao melanocephalus, assembly GCA_963573385.1. Classification (NCBI taxonomy): domain Eukaryota; kingdom Metazoa; phylum Chordata; class Mammalia; order Primates; family Pitheciidae; genus Cacajao; species Cacajao melanocephalus. The sequence continues at coordinate 25,622 of CAUYLG010039511.1, forward strand.
CGGTTTCTGAAGTCAGATACTGCTATAAAATGCTGTTTGAGAAAGATTGTAATTCCCTCTAAGTGCACTCTTTTCTTCCTGAATATGCTTGTGTTCAATGTTCTCCTATTTGCTCACACCAACACCAATTATTAAACAGCGAATCTAAATCATAAATTAATTCAGTTTGTGTAGTCTTGGATTTTGCTCTAGGAGAGTTTGTTTCTTTGTGCTTTTCTTTTTTTTTTAGTATTAGGACAGTCCATATATTTGACAGAAGTTCAGTTTTTGTGGGAGAAGGCTGGTATGGCATCTACTCTACTAGTAATACCTAGATCTTTTATTAATAACCCAAAATATGTTTCTGTGAGAGACAGATTTCTATTTCATAAAATGGTTACATTGGTCTTTTCTAGAAAATCAGTTACTAAAATTAAAGAATGAGAAATGATACTCTTTTAGTTATTTTTAAATGTGTAATTAAAACACTTCTAGGCTTCATTCCTCAGCTCTCCAGCTTCCTGGAAGCCTTTCTGTACCCTCACAAGCAGAATCAGTTACTTTGTGGTGTTCTGGTAGAATTTGGTCATTATTTGTCACATCATACATTGGCTATTTTTGTCAGTTCATGTGCTGCATTTGCCTCATCTGTCAGGGTACATACCACATTGTATCCTCTTAGAGAGTGGGTAATTGTGCCATCAGCGACCAAACTTGCCTTTAGGCAATTAATATAATTTTGTGGAATTGATGATAGAAAGGCAGGAAAGAAGAGGAAAAACTAATATCTATTTCCATGCCTAGCAGTGTGCATAAAGTTAAATCCCCTTATTGAAATCAGGCCTTTAAATGCATACTATATCTACTTCTTTATTTCTACTGTCAGAATTAACATATTCTCAGCCCTACATGTGTGTGTATATATATATATATATATATATATATATATATATGGCCATATATATGTCCAGACACACACACACACACACACGCACGCACGCACGCAGATAGACACAGCCACATATATAGAAACAGTGTAGATTTTTCAATTTGTAATTTCAACTTATTTCCCCTTTAAATATAAATCTTCTGGGGATAGTGTAGGAGGCACACACAACTTTAGAGGTAATTAATTTTTGCATATTAAAAACAAGGTAGAAAATTTTATTTTTATTAAATAACATGTAATAAAAAACTATATGTTGTTTCAGGTCAAGAGATAAACATGCATACAAATATATTTGTGTGTACTGATGCATAGAAAAATTATAAGCATAATTTTTATTGTCCTATTATTGGTTCTGATTGTAATAAATATATAAAAATACATATTTATTAAATTTTTAAATATTAAAATATATTTAGCTAATATTTTGAAAAATAAAAATAATTCACCAATTATTATTTGCACTAATAATGATATTATACATAAAACTAATTAAAAGATAACTGATTTTGAAAATATTTAATATACTCTCAATTTCATTGAGATAGTAAAATAATTTACATTAACTGTGTCATGGATTTATTAGTGACTCATATCAATAATTATGATTTATTAAACTTTGTTTCTGGCATGGTATTAAGTGTATAGCATACAGTACCCCACATAACATTTCCACCTACCTTATAATCATGGAAAATACCCTTCTTTGAAGATTTATAAAAGCAAGGATCAGAAAAGCTTTGAAACATGCTAGTAACCTAGTTTAGGAAAGGCAGACCCCATAGTGCAATCCACCAGGGTTTCTCAACCTGAGTACTATTGATATGTTAGACCCAGTAACTTTTTGTTGTCAGAGACGGTTTTGTGAAATGTGGGATGTTTACCAGCATCCTTGACCTCTACCCACTAGATGTAAGTAGCACTCCCTGACACTGGAACAACAAAAAATATCTTGGGACATTGTCTAATTTCTCCAACGTACACAACTGCCCTCTTTAAGAAGCACTGGTCTACTCCTATGTGAATCCAAGAAACATGTTCTTAATGAGTGCACTGTACTGTCTTCTTGACCTAAGTTTGCTGTTAATCAGAGACAACTGTCCCTGAGAGTGATTGTGAGAGAGAACATTGACACACGCTATCTGTGAGACAGAAAGAACTGGCATGTATTTACCAAGCATATGCTATGTGTGAAGCAGAAAGAATATAGTTGTTTATTACGTGGACTTTGTTCTGTAGTTTCCACTTGCCATATGTTTACCAGTGTAATTTCTACTGAGACTGAATAACCAGAAAGCAAGGGTGAAAAATATCACCTTTTTAATAAGATTGATTCCTGGTACTGCCTTCTAAAAATTATAATTTAAGAAAAATTGATTTGTATCTCAGTTTCCTCATCTGTACTGTGAAGATAATGTCAAGTTTATAAAGCTGAGATGAGAAATATAAAGAAAAATGTATTTAAGGTTTCTGGGAAATAAGAAGTGTTCAAAAATGAATTGTCTTTATTGTCATGATTGAAGAATGATCAAAAATATTCTGGAGGTTTAGCACAGAGGAAGAAACTTGTTCAGGGTATACTGCTTCATAGTTGTAGCATAATTTTAAATATTTTAAATATTTAAATATTTTCATACCCAAATCATGCATAAAATAAATTATGTGTTGATTGATATTATAATCCCTACCATCGTTTTCTCAATAAATTATTTTTTTTTCTTAAAGTCTATGAAAGCAAGTACAGCACTGTGGACAAATATAAAAAAACATTAGACATGATTGAGAAATGTGATAGAAAAATCTACAATGAAATAAAATAATGTCTTAGAAAATTCTATAAGGAAAGAAAAAATTTAAAAGAGTAAACTCAGTTGCCTCTAAAATTCATTATCTGCAAAATTTTATGCTTTTTATCCAGAATTTTTATTGTTTTTGTACTGGTTTTAGTAGCTATGCTCTTTCTATAGAAACCTAAATTGTCAACCAGTTCATAGAACTACAACTGCCAGTAACAATTTTAACAGCAACCACATCTACAACTTATAACTATGTTGTAAACTGAATTATTTTTTAAAAAGGTGGGCCAGTTGTCTCTGATTATCAGCAAACTTAGGTCAACATTACCTTATGTTACTATCTAACATAAGGTAATACAAATTATAGTATCTTGTCAATCAGATATAGGAAATGAATATCAGGGGTGTGTGTATATATATATAGATATGTGCATGTTTAGTATCTATCTACCTACCTAGCTATCATCCTTTAATTAGGACTGATCTTAATCTGTAACTTCTCAATAGCTTTTGCAGGTTTTGATTAATAATAGATGGTGTAGACTTTTCATTTTTGAGCCCTTAAAACAAATGCTCAAAGGAGGCATGACCATGTGATATTGAAATGACTTCTGAGCATACATCAACCTCAAATACGTCCTTTGCTCAAATAAGTCTATTAATGTTAAACTGCTTAAATAAAACCAACTTGAGGAGGAGGCCTGTAACAGCTAGGATAAGCTAGCTGGTTTTAAAATAGGGAGCAGTTTTCCTGGCTTCAAACACTAGTAATCTCCTGTTTTAAAATGTCTTGTCAGTGTAAATAAGTCTGGAATTGAAAGTGCTCAATTTGGTCCATCATATTAGACTGAGTGACCTGAATAATATATTCTCTACTGTGTAAAGCAGAGATAGTTTCAAGGCTTTAGGCGCCCTCAGCAGCCAAGATGTGGGTGTTCCTGTGATCTTATAATGGACTCCTGCATTCCAGTAATTATCCTTCCATAGGTTGAACAGTTGCTCTTTCTACCCCACCTTTGCAGAACCCACATTACATATTGTCATACAGGGGAAGGGTTACATTTCAAACACCTATTTATACTGAGTAATGATCAATACTGTTGCTGTCTTCTCATGTAAGTGAGAGAAATGACATATGTAACTATGACAGCATCCCAGGGTGCAGATTGTTTTAAAAATCTATCATAGAAGTGCAGATAGGATAAGTGACACAATTCACCACATCCTATCAGAAATCTAAAAATACTCAAATAGGTTAGAAAATTTAAGTTCATATTATTTGAGTAAAAGGTATATTGAGGACTGTCCTTTAATAACTCAAGTCTGTCAACTAAATAAAAAACAATGTGAATAAAATTATAAGTTAATGTAGTGTTCAAGGACAGAGTCTATGCAGAAATATTAAATTAGTCAAAAGGGTTTTATTCAATGAAACCTTGTATAGGAGAGAGGATGCTTTGTCAGACTGATGCTACCATCTGATTTTCCTGCCAAGTATAACTCTGTGGTGGAGATATGTATCTTAGAACCTAAGGTATAGGTTTTCAGAGCCTGACATTATACCTTTGACTTGCATTACTAACAATTTTTTTTTCACATTTTATCTTACCAAACAATCTCAAGAGGCTTTTGCTTCTTATATGGCTTTTCAAGGGTAATAGAATAAACTGGTCAGGCTGGCAATCCTGTTGTGTCTGTTTGAAATGTTATATCTATTGCTGGAAAAATTAACCTTTTTGTTTTATTGATTAATTTACTTGCATTATATTGTTAGATGAATCCATAATCCTGAGTCTGAATAACTCTACTATTTACTTGGGACCTATCATGGTGGTTATCTTTGTCTATAATATTTTTCTTTCAACTTCCACATCACATATATGCACTTTTAGAGCAAAAAATTTTGTAAATATTCACCGAAGTCAATTTATTAACTTAGATAGTGTCAGAAGTGCAGGAGATTGCTAAAAATTTTTAGTCCAACCATTGTGCTGATTTAGCACAGGGACTTTTTTGAATGTTCTCAAGAAACTAAAGAAGTGAATTGTAGCATATGAAGAACTACCTAAGTCCTTAATAAATCACTTGACCTGCAAACGTTTTCACTGTTGCATATATAGAATAGAAAATATTAAAAACAACAGAGTTTGTGTAAGTTTATACTTTATGTATAAGAAATATAACTGAGCACAATGGATTAAAAAGAAAGACATGGTTAAACTATGGTGTCTATAAGAGGCTCCCTTCTGATCCAAAGACATAATTAGGGTGAAAAAGAAAGACTAGAAAATGTATTGGATAATGATACCAAAGGTGTAGGCAATAAATGAAAAATAAAGACTAATTGAACTTTATAAAAATTAAGAATGTTAGTGCATCAAAATATACTATCAACAAGTAAAATGACATCCCCCAAAATGAAAAAAAACCTGCATATTATATGTCTAATGAGAGATTAATTTCCAGAATATATAGAGAATTCCCAAAATTCAACAATGAAAACCAAAAGACCCCATTCAAAAATTGGGCAAGAACTTGAATAGACATTTCTTCACAAAAGGTATACAAATAGACAATAAGCACATGAAAAGATACTCAACATCTCTAATTATTATGAAAATGTAAATCAAAACCACTATAAGATACAACCTCACAGCCATTAGGATGGTTACTTCAAGAAAACAGAAAACAAGTGATAGCAGGAATGTGAAGAAATCAAAACACCTGTGCACTTTGGGTGGTAATGTAAAATGGTGCAGCCACTGTGGAAAACAGTATGGTAATTCTTCAATAAATTAAAAATGGAATTACCATATGGGCTAGTAATTCCACTTCTAGGTATATATACAAGGTTTCAAAGAGAAATTTTTATACCCATATTGTTAGCAGCATTATTCACAATAGTCAGAAGGTAAAAGCAACCCAAGTGTCCATCAACAGATGAATAAATAAACAAAATAAGCTATAGATACACAATAGAATATTATTCGGCTTTAAAAAGAAATGATAGTCTCTCACATACCACAGTATGGAATAACCTTGAGGACACGATGCTAAATGAAACAAGACAGTAACAAAAACCAAATACTGTATACTTTTATTTACATAAAGGTACCTAGAATAGTCAAGTTCATAGAGACAGAAAATGGAATTGTGGTTGCCAAGTGCTACAGAGAGGAAGAAATGGGGAGTTACTGTTTGATGGGTATAGAGTTTTATTTTTGTAAGATGAAAAGAGTTCTGGAGATAAATGATATTGATGATTGCTCAACAATATGAATGTACTTAACAGCATTTGATTGTACACTTGAAAACAATTAATATGGCAAAGTGCTACATCTCTTTCTTCTATCCTTGAACAAATAAACTATCTTTTTTGTGGAACAGAAATTCATGCATTACCTAGGAAACCAAAAGCTCCCACTAATTTAAAAAGAAATCATCTGGAAGGAGAAATTAATTACTTGTAATTGTATTACAGGTAAACTTAAAAAATTGAGTATAAATCTGCTTTAATATAAACATTATTTCCAAATATATTGTAGTGATATTTTTGCTCAGTACACTAAATAATACAGTATGATGTAATAGAAAAGAAACTGAACTGGAAGTCAAAAAAATTTAACTAGGTTCTTACCTTGATATCTAATTGGATAACAGCAAAAAATAAGGACAAAAATGCCTAGCATTAAGGCAAAAGTCACTTGTCTTGCATATTTCCTAGCTTTTTAACCACAGGTAAATTATTCAATTTACCAGGGACTAGACTTACTCATCTAAATTAGTAGAAAACTAGCACCTATATCATGAGATCTTTGAGAGGATTAATAAAAGCATACTAGAGATGCATAAAAATAACAAAAATGAACAAACTTTTAGAGCCTAAGGAGTTTAGCTATTATGATGAAACCTAGATCCTTTTGGTACTTATAGCTTTAATTACTTGTTTATATTATCTATTTCAATCCTAACAACACATCTATGTTGTACATACTTCTTTTTCTCTTTTTCTTTCTTTCTTTTCTCTCTCTCTCTCTCTCTCTCTTTTTTTTTTTTTTTTTGAGATGGAGTGTTGCTATGTGGCCATGCTGGAGTGCAATAATGACCCTATATGGGCTCACTGCAACCTCTGCCTCTCCAGTTCAAGCGATTCTCATGTCTCAGCCTTCTGAATAGCTAGAATTACAGGCATGTGCCACCATGCCTGGCTAATTTTTGTATTTTTAGTAGAGACAGGATTTTGCCATGTTGGCCAGGTTGGCCTCCAACTCCTGGTCTTAAGAGATCCAACTGTCTTGGCCTCTCAAAGTGCTTGTATTATTGGCTTGAGCCACGGTGCCCAGTACACAACTATGTTTTGTAATCCCATAACAGATTATGTACATAATTTTATCATCCCTATTTTACTGCTGTGCAAAATGAGGCAGAGATATTAAATAATGTCATGTTTGAAATTCTAACAGCACAACTTTCTATGTATGACATTTAGGAAAATAATGAGAAATTTTACATAACAGAAAAATAATACACATGAACTAGCATGATAGGTTATGAGCCTAGAGAGTTGATTATGGTAAACTGGTGAAATAACATGACTGATACAATAAGAAATTTAATATGTTTTAAGGTGATACTGAGTTAGTATTGAGTCCTTAAACAGCCAAGCTCAAAATAAAGTTATAATTTTCTATTTGAAAAATATTTAGACATTACAGAATATTAGAAAATAGAAAAAAAAATCATTCCACTAGTCTAAAGCTAACATTTTATTTCATGTGAATCCCACTGAGTATTTTTATGCATATGCATTCATTGCAAAATTATCATCACAATGCACATTTATATTGTTATAATGCCTTTTTTCATTTAACATACCCTTTTATTTTTCTCAAAAATGCTGTATAATTTTGACTGATTACCATCCCTAATAGGCATATAGTTTGTTTTTAGGAATAGATACCATAATTTATAATTTAATTAACCGTTCCTCTGATGGATATTTCAATAGCTTCTAATAGTATTGTATTGTAAATAATATTTATGTGTCATTGTGCATAAAACATTCTCACAATTTTCTTCATGTTTAGAAGTAGTGATACAAAGTCAAGACATACAAACTTTCTTATGGCATGTGATATATAGTGCTGCTAATTTTTTCCCTAACACTTTTACAAATTTTCACCACTACCAATTTCCCCATAACTTGGTCAACAAGTGCAAGTTTGTTTTTCTTTGAAGATTACTTATAGGAGTGTGGAGGGAGGATTTCCGTGACGAGGCAAGTGTATAGGATAATATTCAAAGGTAAAGTCCAATAAAAATTAAGTATTTGGTGTGAATAACAATAATGTTAGTTTTGCATTTATTAAGTACTTTATATGTGTCATGCTCTGAATTCTGAATGCTTTGCAGGCATTATTTAATTTACTCCACAGAGTAACCTTAGGAAGTATTTAGCATTATGAAACCTCCTGCAGATGAAGACCCTGAACACAAAGATATTAAGTAACCAGATGAAGTAAAACTTTTTGAGTAGCAGATTTTTGACATAAAGAGTTATATTAAATGAGGGTCCAAGTAAAAAGCATAGTCAAGCTTTCTGATTTCATTTCAATTTTTTAAAATTATTCTATACTGTATCATTTCTCAGTCCTGGCCAAAAATGTTATTACGACTTATATATAAATGCTTTTTTATTTCCTTCTGCCCACGTGTTCAGAGAAACTGATCTCCACATATGTCAGAAGCATATCATACTGACTTCTCCTTCCTTGAGTATTTTAGTTAAACCTTCTAAAATACCATTTTAAAAGTTCTATTTATGTTGTAAATTGATTAATTCTTAAAGTGGCTAAAATATTGCGTATTTTTCACTTCCTTCTTACTTAACTACACTTCCCTCTTCCTTCTTTTATTTATGATTTTTTATTTCTAAAGTCAATGGCATTCATTAATTAAGAACTTGTATTGGTACTTCCTCAGTTACTTGAATACAAAGTAATTTTTGTTTACTTCAATATCTTTTGCTCTATATTATATAATTATGTAATGCTTATATTTGATAAACTATTAGAACTTCTTAGATTTTTATCTTTTCAAACAGTTTGAAATTTGTAGGAATATAAAACAGGTTTTATTTTACCATCTCTTGAAGTGATGAATATAGAAATTTAAAAAGAAATTAGCTAAAATGGACTCGGTAAACTCTTATGACTTGGTTGCCTGGCCGTATACTATGCTTTAGTTTCTTATTCAGGTAGATTTAGGTTCACTTTAAGATATTTAAGGTGAAATATAACCAGAGCTAAGTAAAAATGTCCTATTACTTTATGTCAACCAAAAGAAAATCAAGCTTTTGCTAAAGCATTAAACTATTGTGTATATATATATATAAAAGTATATAGAGCTATATATATGATGCATATATATGTATATGTGTGTGTTTGTATATATATGTGTGTGTGTGTGTGTGTGTGTGTGTGCGTATATATATATATATATATATGTAGAGAGAGAGAGATCTTTTGAAACAATGTCTGGAGAAGTTTGTCCTTATTACATTTTTGTTTGCAGACAATTTGTAATTTTTAAAACTTGTGAAATTTCTTCCTGGCCTATATGCAATGCCAAATTAAATTTGATAAAAAAAATATGTATGGAATATATGAACTTTCTTCTACTATGGTATTTAGCAACATTTAAATGATTAAAATACTATATGATTTTTGGAAGTTCCTCTATGAATGAATAGCTCCAGTCCCAACATAAACTACCCTAGAAAATAAATGTTGAAAACAGTTTTAATTCGATTCTCTGTCCCTGCGTTAAGACATCATCGACTGTTGTTTCTAAAGGAACAAATCCTTTTGTTTCAGAGACATTAGTATTCCATGAAGACGCTCAAAAGTATTAGGTGCTTTCTTGAGTATAAATCTATACAAGTTTGTGAAACCTAATATGTCATACTTTTAATTTTTACTGGGAACACTGAAGTTATTTCAATAGCTGTTACCATGGAAGAAAAATGTTAATTTTACTGAATTGTTGAAATGTGTTGATTGTTGGATATTTGTTATTAGTATTTGAACTTTCAGTGTTAGGTTCAGTATATTTTTCCTTTTCACATTGATCACTTAGCTTGAAAGAGAGATACCTTTTTATGTGTAATAGTACTAGATCTTATAATGGACGCTATCATATAACCACATTTTAGGAGAGATAGCATAACTTCAAATTGTTATGTCTTTTTTTCTTACTGTAGATAAAGGTCTTTGATTGATTAAAATGTCTGTGGTTTTGAATAACCACCTTTACTAAGTCTCAGAGGTAGGTCACTTTGCTCAATTAATTTACATAATTGAACATGTTTCCTGTGGTAGTGGCATTTGTAAGGGGCAAAATTGGAAATTGTTCCTGAAATATTATATTAATTAAGATTAGATAACATAGTACTGTATATAGTATTTTGTGGTTTGAAATGTATATAGTGTGATGTGCATAATATATGAAGAATGTTTACTCTTCATTAGTTTAAGGAAATATACTCCTTTGTGAACTAAATATATATTTGTGCTTGCATTTATAATATGGTAAATACTTTGCTTTCTGCTGATTGTATTCATTTCCCTGAAGATTTAAATTGAAATTCTCCAAGAACAGCTTCCTCCAAAATTGAACCTGTACTTCTTAATTGCATTGTATGTTCAACACGGTATATGTGATTTAATTATATTTGTAACTTGCAAATCAACAGTGCAATTGGGTTACTGCTCCAGTATAGAGGAACATGTTGCTAAATATACAATCAGAAAAGAAATATTTTAAAATGAGAAATATTTTATAGAATCAAAAATATAATGCATGCCTTATTATACAATATCTTTGGATTTATATGTGAGTATGGGCATCTTACATATTTTAATGCATGTATACTAATATTCACAGGTGCATAAGTGTATGTCTATGGTTATGGTTATATGCAATACATATTATATGTTAACTCACATAATTTTGTTTGTTAATTGTTTTTTGTATTTGTACACACAACTGGTTCTCAGACTAAAGAAGGTTACTATTTCTGAATAACATTTTGGGGGAAATTACTGGTTGGATGAAAATAAAACAAAACATTTTAATCATAGATATCTAATTCTGAATAGAAGCATGTGTTCTCAGGAGAAAAACAAAAAATTCTAATGAATCTGTGAAGTATTTGCATTATATTTCTAATAGTAATGTAACATCCAATATCCACGTTAGCATTAATCGTTGATTTAAAGGCACACACACTGTCTTTTGATTAAATGCCAGATTGCCTGGAACAGGCATTGGCAATTAGATCACTGCAAATAGAACACTGACAATAAAGATTATAAAGGGGCTTCACTTTTAATTGTGAGGAAGTGCTCAATCCCACGGAATTTCTAATTCATGTTTACTACTGAATCTCCTCCTGAGTTTCTACTCTGAGGTAGGCAATAAGTTTTCAACATATTTCCACAGTAGATATAATGGTCAGGTAATAGATACCAATATTTCTTACATCTCTAATTTGTTTATTTGGTTCTCACCCTCTGCAATTTTTTTCTGGGTTTTAACTTAATCATTTAGGAATATTTACTCTGGGTGAGACATTATGTTTCTGCTCAGGTGAGCTTGGGGGTGAACAAGCTGATCTGCCCGTTTGTTACAATAGGTAGCTAGTAAGCCATGAGCAGGGCAGGAGAGCGCTCCCTGCAACATACACCGGGAGTGTCAGGCAACCCTCAGGTGATGGTCAGGCAATCCTTAACTGTTTCTCTAAAATAATAAATGGTCACAGCTGGCGCCAAGGAAAGGCGTTCTCCTAATAGAAAATACCTGAAATTGATTAGCAGCTTCCCAAAAAGATCACAGGAGTGGGGAGAAGTAATGCAAGATCCCGAAACTAGGCCAATGTAGAAAACCATGAATAAAGAGGTAGAGCTGCGCACTTGGTGTCTCAAGTTCAATTTGCCTGCTTGGCTCTCTTCCAAGTGTACTTTCCTTCCTTTTCTTACTGCTCTTAAGCTTCTTCATAAACTTTCACTCCTGCTCTAAAACTTGCCTCAGTCACTCTTTCTGCCTTACACTCCTCAGTTGAAATTCTTTCTTCTGAGGAGGCAAGAATTGAGGTTGCTGTGGACCCATACCAGTAACTACCACCACTAACAAGGTGTGGTCTGTTAAAGCAATAAACCCAAAATGAAAGAGTTGAGGCTTTATTCAGTTGTTGATATTATCAAGAGGCTAACATCAGAGTAAAGGGTGAGTCTCCCTGTTTCCTTTACCCTATGCAATGACGTACAGTGGAGAGCCAGGTAGATCAGCGAAGACCTGGAGGTCATCTTGCTGTTCAGGAAGTCCTGATGAAAGACTCTGGCAGGTTTGTGGCCCCTGGAGTTTGGCGAGGTAGAAGGAGAGGAGGGCTATGAGTGGAAGAGTAATAGCTACTGATTCAGATTGAGAGAAGGATCAAGGTTTCCCACTTCTTATCCCACAAAAAGGCCTCTGTAGAGATGCCTGAAGTGATCCTGGGTGCAAGGCCTCATATAAAGAGGTCTAGGAATAAAGGAATAAAGGTTTGGGGCTAGCAGTAAATGATGTAAATATGCATGAAAGTATGTATGCATGACCGGCAGGACAGCATGAGCAGCTGGAGTCCTTGGGTGTAGCTCCCCTTAAAGACTATAATGGACTGGCTATGCACCAAGTCTGGTGTTTGGAGGGCAGTTCACCCCTCTGAGGCCTGTCAGGTAAAGGCTTTTTCATTGCATGAGGTCTGGCCTGAAAAGTTACACATAGGTTTTTAACCAGGTGCTGGACTTCTCGTTATGTTAATAGTTGCATTCATTAGCTCTTTTAATATTCCCCGTAGCCCAGTGTGATTGTCTACGGTTCATTGATGAAGGAACTAGGGGTTACACATTGTTAAAAAACTTGCCTAACTTTACAAAAACATTTTATAAAAGAGTCAGAGCTTACCTGACTCTAAAACTCACATTTATATCATTATATTATATACTGTCTCCTAGTTAAGTAAATTTCAAGTAACACCATCATTAAAAGAGGTCGTTCTCTGACTTTATTCTATACAGTTTTATTTTCCTTGGCTGAATTTAATCAAACACACTCTGCTAATTTGCATAATTTTGTAAATCTCATTTCTTGATGTCCTGTTTTTAAACTATTTGAAATAGATGGAAATCATGTTTCCTTAGACTTCATTTTATACCTGTCTCTTTGTTATCAACCTGACCAATTTGAGTACTGTTTTGAAAATTCTTTCTCTCATTTTTTTCCTCTTAGTTCAACACTCTCCAATCTTTGTGTTTCTTCTAGTTTGGTCTTTCACATGTTGGACAACAGAGGCATTATTGCATATTAGCTCCCTCTAATCCTAGTGAAATTTCCAAGTTATGCATTTTTCCATCTGCTATTTGCTCTGATACATTATATTTATTTTTCTGTGCATCCTTGCACATTTTTTTAATCAAAGGTATAGTATCTTGGTAGGATTGGGGTGTCAATGTATATGCTGCTTCAGTGTCAGTGAAATGTAATTTCACACAGATTTGGGGGAAATGCAGTTCTCTGTGGGGAAAAACAAAAGAAAAAACTCGAAAGAAACAATTTAATATTTTATAATTATATTCTATGGACAGTAGAGGTGGAACAATGAATATAGAAGGATGCTGAAAATAGGAGTAGCCTTGGCAATTCTGTGTGTGAGGTCATGGTATATTGAGATATGGCGAATGAGGGATTTAAGGATAGTCTACAAGACCTTGATATTTCAAGTCCTTTAGAAATCATAGCAAGACCAGGAGATGTGCTTTGTCTGGCTATATTAATGTTATTTTCTTTTTCATTTTTTAAAAATTTCCCCCAACCAGCTCAGAAATTTGCTAGAAATATGTAAAGCAATAAACAATGCTACAGATTTCTAAGCCTCCATCTTTCATTCTCCTAAATTGTTACCATTCTTACTCTGATAAGCCAAATGACAATTTTGATGTCTTGTTAATATTCTTTCTTCCTTTCCAAAGCCTCTCTTAACCCTACTTCCAAATCTGAGGCTCACCAAATGAGTCTACTTTCTTGGGGGGCCCCTGTGTCCTGGACAATCTTCTTCAAGGTTGTTTTCAATTGTATTATAAATATAAATTTATATGTCTCTTTTGGCATCATTTAGGGTATCAAATTTTCTTTAGGATAAAGGATGCTAAATAAATAATTATTGAAATAATGACCCAATGAAACAAATCTTCCTGTATAAATATACACAGAGACAGCAAAGAAACTGAATTGGAAAATAGTAGATTCCCTTATGTCATTCAGAAATTGTTTCAAGAAACCTCACATTTCTATAGGTTTATAGAAATGTACTTTTATTTCCTTAATTTATAAATTTTATTTCAACAACTCTGTATCTTGAGTCACAATGTGACAACAAATCTTTTTTCTTAAGAATACTGATGATAGATGTCAAAGGTTCATTTAAATAATGACCTCAATAAAAAGAAATATGATGACATAGATAAGCGTGTGGAAAGCCTCTATCAAGTTAAAGTTGGTATGATGGTGAAACCAGTTGGACAACTAAAAAATGATAAGGCCAGTTATTGGATACTTATAAATCTTTTATAGAACAAGTTAAAAACCTATGGCTTATGCATACCTTGTACCTTAAACATAAGTATTCTCACCTTGGAAATTCCATATGACAAGCTTATAATAATAGAATGCCAGGTCTTCCACACTGCAACCAGAAAGTGCAGTCACATTGTAGACACAGCAATTTGTTACATTTAGTGGTCATATTTCCACGACTTTTATTTGTCATATGTTGATAAAAACCTGCCATAAAAATAGTAGGTGATGATATCTGCTAACAACTCTTATAGTTTTAACTATTTAAATTTGAATGTATTTGCAATATTCACTCTAGGTACAGGTAACCTAAATAAAATTTGAAGTGAAAATTGTGATGCTTTACTTATCCTTGAGCTGATAGTTCTTAAGAAATAAATCTGAATGAATTTCTTTATTTTATTCATTTATTCGCATAATAAATATGTTTGGAAATCCACAGTGTAAGCATTTTGAGACATGTAATACTTTAGGAAATATATACGTAGTAACTTGTTTCATATGGATTGGGTACAATAAATATAATACAAATGAGGAAAATGTATTTTATATTAAAAGACTATGATAGAAAGCTTCAGAAGGAAGTTGATATTTGAGGTGAGGCTTAAATAGTACACAACAATGGCTGGATTTGCTTGATTAAGAAAAAAATACTTAAAAATACTTAAAAAAAACAGTCTTCTTTTGGCCTGGCATGGTGGCTCATACCTGTAATACTAGCAGTTTGGGAGGCTGAGGCAGGTGGATCACTTGAGGTCAGGAATTTGAGATCAGCCTGGCCAATATGGTGAAACCCCATCTCTCCTAAAAAATACAAAAATTAGCCAGGCATGGTGGCGTGCACCTGTAGTCTCAGCTCCTTGGGAGGCTGAGGCAGGAGATCACTTGAACCCGGGAGGTGGAGGTTGCAGTGAGCCAATCGTGCCACTGCATTCCAGCCAGGGTGACAGAGCGAGACTCCATCAAAAAACAAATAAAAATCTCAGCCAGTAAATGATACATACTTCATAGTATCATTATTATAAATTTAAAAACAAGCACAATTAAAGAATAGGGCCTTAAATCCCATTGAAAGTTAACTTTAAGAAGTGAGAAGTAGAGTGACTGAGAGGAAATATGAAAAGATATTGAGTCCCAAGAATATCTTATTTCTTTAATCTCAAAAAAGTAATATTTTAAAAGAAATAGATAATGGGGCTACATAAAGAACCTTTTATTTCAGGCTACAAAATTTGGGCTTTACGTGACAGTCAATTGGGCATTAGGGAACTGTTCTTAAGCTTTGAACAGATAAAAGCCAAACTATATATAGTTCTCTTCAGAGGATAATCAGACAGTTAAAGGTAGAGGTGGCTACAGATGAACTGAATGAAGACAATAACTACTTTCATTTGAAAGGTAATCATAACCAAAACTTTCTTAGATTGAATGAAAATACAATGAAATAATTAAGAAAAAAAACAAGGAAAGATAGAATGTATTAAACATGGCAACTGATATGGCTAACCAGTGTGAAAGAGAATAAAGATAAATATTTAATGCAATGCAAATAATTAAAGGTAAAAAAGATGTCTGGGTCATTGATGGAAAAGGGTAAAAGCAGGAAAAGAATGTAATATGTATTGGAATAATAATCAGCGACTCAAAGGGTGCATAATGTATCAGAAATCTTAAATGTTGATAAATGTGATAAATCTTAATCTTCACAGCAAAATATGGGATATGAACTGATATTGTTTTCATTTTAATGAAAAAGAAATGGAGGCAAAATCAGTTCAGATATTTTGTGCATTGTCCCAAAGCTACTATCAGAAACAGAAATTAACCCAGACTGCCAGACAAATTTCTGAATTTTTAATCACAAAACACTCTTTTACCATTTTGTCTTAAATAATTGAGTGCTTATTCTATAGAAACACCATTCCAAGTGCTTCATACACACAGTAAGTCATTTCATCTTTCAATAATCTTACGAGGAACGTATGCTTATGATCTTGATTTTAGTAAATGTCAGTATAAGAACTTAAAACAGCTTCCTGTCTCCTGAGTCTGCACACTTCACCACTATTAAATTTGTCCCTGAAATAATTGCTTTTAGACTTCCTGAGTTTGAAGTATAAGTGCAACATTTAAGTGCAAATATCCCATTGGAAATTAGGTACAGAATCACAGGAGAAATTTGACCTAGGTACACTTATGACACACTTCCACTTGGAGAGATTTTTAGCTAAAACCATAGGAAGGAATAGGATACTAAAGAGAATAGAAAATACTATCATACACAGACAACAATGTTTTCATTATATGTTCAAGAAAATTAGGGTGAATTTATTTATAAAAAGGTTACCAGTGCTTAAATAAATGGTAAAGTTTTAAATTTAGTAGAGGCTAACACAAATCACTAAATCATGTGTTAAATAGAACTAATCAACAAAAGTTCACAGATGTAATAACAAATTAATATTTCCCTAATATTTTCTTTGTATCTCAGTTATATAGCTGTGTAGGGGGCAAATCAGATATTTAGGTTCTAGTATTCATGAGACTTAATACACCATCTCTTTGTTCATATTTGTGCTTCACTGTTTTGGGTAACTGAAAAAAGTGTTTACTTACACAACTTCTGCAATCCTAAATTCTAATGCTGGAAAAGTCTAGTAGTTTCTGAAGTCATTAAATCATAATCCAATAATATATTTGAAGACTTAGCAATATTGATCAGAGAAACATTTCTAAATTTACTTTAAGATTATTTTTATTTTAAAATATTTAACCATATATTCAAGATGTTAATTGCCTGTAAGTATCACAGAAGGCATAACTGTCAAATTGAAATCAAAGAAGGGACTTTGTATATGAGATATAATTATCTTATTATCTCACAAATAAGAATAGTGTATAACGGAGTAGTTTCATTTTTCATGGATTTTCAATTAAATAAGAATCAAAATTGTAGATAGCTATGGTCATTACATTTATTATGTTAAACAGAGGTGTATTTTATTCATTGAGATAAATAAATTGTTGCCATTAGAATGATTTTTATTGCCTCATTTAGCACTTCAATAATTTTATGAATTACACTAATTTTATTTTTGTAATAGAGCCTATGTCTATAAAATTATTTCTTTTTCATACAGATAGATACCATATTAATAAAATAAGTGTAATATCTCTGAAAACAAGAAGTGAACCAAGATATCTGTAGTACTTAATATATTGCTGGTGATTAATTAGATTGTTAATTGGTCAACTCTAATAGGTAGTAGGAATGTCAGTTACCTACAGAGCATTATTGGAACAGTAATGGAAGAGAACAATTTCAAAATATTTCTTCTATTCCTTCAAAACCTACAGACTCCTTACCAGAGATGCCTCTCTGAATCTTAAAAGTGTTTAAGTTTAAAATTAATATTTCAGGCTGGGCACAGTGGCTCATGCCTGTAATTCCAGCACTTAGGGAGGCCAAGGAAGGTGGGTCATTGAGCTAAGGAGTTCCAGACCAGCCTGGCTAACATGATGAAACCTGATCTCCATTTAAAAAAATACAAAAATTAGCCAGGTATGGTGGCATGCATCTGTGGTCCCAGCTACTAGGGAGGCTGAGGCATAAAAATTGCTTGATCCCAAGAGGGTGAAGTTGCAGGAAGTCAAAATCATGCCACTGTACTCCAGCATGGGTGACAGAGTGAGACTCTGTATCAAACAAAATGATAGTAATAATATTTCACACCGCAGTCTGTTTTGTTAACTGCTATGCACAAAAAACATGTGTCTGGCATATTCAGTGTTCGAGAAATGTTTGTTAACTTAATGGATAAATATTATCAGGTTATACTTTTTAGTAACACAAATCCCTGGTAATGGAATCCGAAAGTGAAAATAGCAAGAATCAAGTCAAAGCACAATGGGCATGCTTCACAGAGTTGCCTAGGGTCACTGAACAAAGAGAAACCAATCCAAACAAAATTGCTCATCAGCTTAATTCAACTGATACAATTTTTAAATTGCCTTAAATTAACTTTCTTTTTTCTCTTTTTTAAGCATAAGTAAAATAATTATAATTTATGTATATTGAAATCCCTAATTTTACTAATGAATCTAAACATTAAAAAGTTATCACAGCCTGAAATCATAGCTTCATTGTTAACATTCTTTCAAAGTTTTGGGCTGAATTTAAATTTTTTTTCAATATTCGTATACCATTCCTTTCTCTATTTAGGGATAAGGTGGCAAACATGGCCTTTATTCTTAAAAGTTGTAGGAATAATTTTTTAAAATACTATAATAAATGTAGTTACCACTTATGAAAATTACTCCAAGCAAACAAATAGAATTTGCAGTCTGTAGGAAACAGAGCATTTAGAAACACCACAGATAACTGTTACTCTGACTATTGTTTTATTATACACACTAGCCAAAATAGAATAGTCTCAGTCTGAATTTGCAAAAAGATGTTACATTTCTGGTTAAGTGTGAGTGTGTGAGTGTATGTGTATGTGTGCACGCATGCACATATGCTGATTCTTCAAGATGGAGTCTCCCCAGACATGTTTATCTCTTAATGAGATGGAAGAGTTCCCTTGACCCCTTGGGATACTTGCCACAGGAGTGTGGCTCATTTACTCCCTGCACGTTCAAACTCTTTTCAAGAGCGGCGCATGCAGGTGAGCTGGTGCTGGGGCCCAGGCAAGTGCTTTTGGGCCTTGGTCCCGCTGTGGCATCTAGGTTTGTGTTACAATTAATGCTCTTTTAGCTTTGCCATCTGCAGATGGCTTAAGTGTTAAACAGCTTAGTGCAGAGTCAGTGTGATTCTTCACACTGACTTTTATTGGGTTCTTGCACCCAGTACATCCCAAATTCTTGTTCAGTGTCCAGCAAGAATCAGGTCACATGAACAGTTTGAAAGACGATGAGTGCAGAGGATTTTAGTAAGCAGCAGAAGTATCTCCCAGTGGAAATGGAGCTTGAAAGGGATGGAGTGAGGAAAAAGTTATCTTTTCCTGAAGCTCCGCCCTCTCCAGCTTGGCTTCTCTTCAAAATCATACTGTCTGAAGTTAAGCTGCATCTGTCCATACTCTCTGATGCTTAGTTGCTTCTTCTCACAACATTCAGCCAGTTGTCCCTCTTCCAGCTGAGGTCTGGGGTTTATATGGGCACAGGACAGGAGAGTGGGGTGGGCCAAAACGTGTCGTTAGGATGGGAAAACAGAGACCTGAAGGTCTCACTTAGGGCCATAGGCCCAGGCTTGAGGGTGGAGCCCTTGCTAGGGACCCCACTGTCTTCTACTCAGTATTTCTGTGCCTCCTGTCCATATCATTAACTATTGTTGATTCATTTAAAATTTAAATCTGCTGAGCACAAATGTCACTCCATTCAATGAAAGAAAACAAATCCCATTTTAATATAACTCCAGTTATATTAAAGAATTAAAATCTCTTATTCAGTTATCCATATATATGGTATTGTATAATTTGTTACAAGTCATTCTTTGGTGTTGTAGTAATTGACTAATTTTCTCTTCTTTCCAATAGAACATAAAGTGTTTAAAGACAAGACATTGGTTATTCAGTTTAGCACTCTAAATTTCTAGCATAGGTTGGGCTCACAAAACAAATATTTGCCTAATCAATTAAACAATAACATATAAATACAATAACCACAGTGTTTTAGAATATAGAAGGAAAGAAAAAAAAGAATATTTGATTTCAATTTAATTCAACACTAATGTGAGGGTTATCTGTTTGCAACATCTGTCACTCCATTGATCGCCAGGGTGTCCCCTTCCTCCCTCTCTACTGCATGTATATCCCTCCTGAAGCTGTGCGCTCAGTCAAAGAGGATGACCATCCCTGATAGACTGGTCTTCAGTCAAGGGTATACGGGTAGCTGTGCTTCCCTGCTAGAACCTCCAAACAAGCTCTCAATTTAGTTCAACAGACATTTATTGGATGTTTCCTGCATGTCAGGCACTGTTTTAGATAGCTCATCTGAAATAGTGGTCTTCAAATATATTCATCTTGCACTCTTAGCAATAACATACAAACAAATAATATTTTAAGTGAACATAGTAGATATCAGAATCAGGTATATTATTTCTATAAATTGCATATGTATATGCTAGCCTCAACATAAAATTATTAGGGAATATATGAAAGCATATATAAAATTTATAATGTTTTCTTTTCAAAACTCAATAGATTGTCCTTTCAACCCCACAGTGTGTCTTTACTGTTAAATAAATATACAAATTTAATATTATTGCTTTTAAAATAAAGACATTTTTGCATTTCAAGTATATATTAGGTTGGTGTGAAAGTAATTGCAGTATTTGTGTTAATAAAACTAATTACAGGACAAATAAATGAGAAAAAAAGACTGGGCCCATCACACATGAAAAATGGCAGAGTAGGCATTACACAGATATTTAAAATAGCAGATTTTCCTACTTAGGCATGCAGTCTCAGTCTGCATTCAAAACAGTTATATGTGGGACTTGAGAACTGTTGAAAGATTAGTTTACTCTACAGTACGTGTAACATATTTAAACAATCTTCGGATTTCAATCACCATAAAAAATGTTTGAAAGTTGATCACTAAAAACAAATAATAAGAACAATCAAACCATAGGTAAATATATTTTTAAATATTTTTTAAACTTTTATTTTTTTTCTCCTGATAAAATTGAGTTAATATTTGAGTAAAATCTGGCCAGGCATGGTGGCTTATGCCTGTAATCCCAGCACTTTTTAGGCCAAGGTGGGTAGATCACTTGAGGCCAGAAGTCTGAGACCAGCTTGGCCAACATAATAAAACCCCATCTCTACTAAAAATACAAAAATTATGCAGTTGTTGTGGTGCACACTTGTAGTCCTAGCTACAAGTGTGAAGGCTGGGGTGGGAGGATGGCTTGAGCCCAGATGACAGAGGTTGCAGTGGGCCAAGATCATTCCACTGTACTCCCGCCTGGGCAACAGAGCAAGACTCTGTCTTGCACTCCACCCCCTCAACAACAAAAAAGCGAGTAAAATGAGAGTAAAATCTCATCTTGGCCACTGCCTGGATGAATCAGAAAGACGCAAAACCAAATGAATAGGCAATGGGAGTAGACATTTTTCAGAATATTCAAGAGAGAATTTCCCTGTAATTCAACATTTTTTGAATTCCTGTGCTAACAATTTGAAATAGTGGTAAATACTGCTATAGATATGTATTTGTAAACATTATTCATAAAACATGAATGTAAAGCAATTAAAAAAGAGTTAAAGAAATTAATATCAACTTTCATTCAACAAGAGTATAATTTAAATTTCACTGACAACCTGTAATTTAGAATTCTTAACCTCATATTATAGCTGAAAGAATGAACTTTTTCAACCAGCAAATATTTAATGAGTCCCTACTGCTGCCATGTGCTATCTTATGTCTTAAGGATATAGCAAGGAACAATTATAGCCCCTTCCTTGTTAGAGCTTATATTTTTGTGGACATAGACAAGTATATAAACAAATATATGTATTACACATAAGTTGATGAGAAGTTTTGTAGTCAAGAAATAATTAAGAGAGCCAGAAAGTCAGAGATTGGGACAGTGCTCTTTTATGTAAAGCAATCCAAAAGTATAGAAAGAGTGCCATGTTAGAACTGGAGAAGCAAGCCAAACATTTATCTGAAGAGCACCATGGATTGAAGGAAGGATTGGTGCAAAGCAGGATCAAAGAAAAGCAAGAAAGCCTGATTAAGTACCTTGAGAAGAAGAAGCAAGGGAGTCAGAGACAGCAGATGAGACCAGTGATGAGAGGCAATATAAAAATTTTGTCTTCCACTTTGAGTGTGATTGGATTCCATTACAGGCCCATGAGCAAAGAAATGAGATAACTTAGATGGGTAGGACTGGCTCTTTGTCTGAAAAATAAGAGTTTGGAAGAAGGCATAGTTAGGAAGCCCCATGAAGGATGGGGATGCTGTTGAAATAATTGAAGTGAAAGATTATCCAGGTGTTAGCATGTGTGGTAAAGATGAGATTCTGGATTCAGTTATATTTTGAAGGTAGTCAAAAAATTATTTGTAATTGGATTAGATATAGAGTATTAAAATTAGAGAGGATTTAAGAAATACTTCAAGATTATGAATTTAAGAAATTGGAAGAATGGAAGATAGCAGGAGAAAAGGTGAGAAGGAAATAATCAGATATTCATTTGTACACACTTTAGGTTTTAGATGTTTTTTAGTTAACATGAAGATGTTAAGAGGGTGGAAGAATATTCTGAAGTTTATGGAAGTGGTCTGAGCTGGAGTTTGAAAGTTAGTGGCATAATATTGGCAATTAATGCCAAAAAAATGGAAAATAGTTAAAATAGTCTTAACATAAATAGATTTATTTTTCAACTCACAGTGATAAAATCATCTTTTGTGAGTATGATTGCAATTATTAATATCCTGCAACTATGTGATTTAAGTCTCATAGTTCAGTTGTTCAAAATGCTGTACTGTTTTTATAATAAAATGTAACTCTCAGCTTCTGTAAGTTCATTGTGGAGACTCTCTTTTATTCTCTGTGATAATGACCAAATCCTAATTTATTCCCTTGCTATACCTGCATCTGCAAATGGAACTATCAAAGAAGGGTTAGTTTTTGTCTCCTATTTTGGGCTTTAAAATGGGTTTAAACAATCAAATAAGAGAGATGGAAAGATTAGCTGTCTTTTACCCAGAGAGGAAGCCTTATAATCACATTTGGTGAAACAAGTTTATAGTTGGGATCCTATTACACAAGTTGGAAAATGATTGCCCTGGTTAGACTCAGCAAAGAAGGCAATTTTTTAAAAACAGTGAAAATTGCCATAAAGTGACGAAAGAGAAGTGCTGTTTTTGTAGTCTGTTCTTTCTATATTTTTAATATCTGACAATCACTGTCATTACAAATGGATCAGCTCTACTGTCCTGTAAGTGATGATTTTTTAAAATACCCTCATTTTGGAGGGGGGACATTGGTAGCTGTTAATTATAGTGTCCAATATTGTCCCTATTTTTCAGAATTAGAGTGGTAGGTGGCAATCATATGCTTTCTTCTTTCAGTGGCTATCGTAATTATAATTTAAGTCCATTATATTACTGATTGGCAAATGCATATCCTGTCTTCTGGCATCTTACTGAGTATGTAATTCGTTTTCCATTTTTGCTATCAGATAAGGTACACTGTGATTTTAAACAATGCTTCTGTCTTTAAAGGCTGTTGCATCTAATAGTAATTACTTAGTCTAAGAGATTACATTAGAACATTTTCTAATTAGGCTTTGTTAATTTTCTTTATAAAGACTACGAATCTGCAAAAATGTAGTTACATGTATTAAAAAATAAAATCAATTTTTGATACTCTGTAATATATTAAAAAATACTTATATATATTTACCTATAACTTAGATCACAATTTTGTTTGGAAAGTGTATTTTTAAAAGGTTACATTAATTATTTCTCTTTTATTCAGTTATGTGGAGGATTTTAACTATGATGATTATAACTTTGTCTTTCAAAATATTTCAGCAAGATAGTAATCAGGCTACAATGTCTATGTACCCAATGACAACCTTTCAAGATAGATTTTAAAAAAATACCTGCATCCTTACTTTCTCCTGAAGCTGTGCTTTGAGGGAAAAACATTCCTCAAAGGGATCTGTAATTTCACTGAGAATACATAAGAGAATATGCTTTTCTGAAAAAGTTTCCAAGCAAATATATTAATGTGCTATTGGTGTCTCAACTTGCCTTAGGTGTAACCAACAGAATTGAGAGATATTTTCAGCAAATGGAAAAGATAGAATAATGATAGTTCAGTTACTATATAATAGTGACATCATGAAAATATCTACAATGTTTTGAAATCACACAATTAGCTGAAATTCATACCTTAGTTTCACCCTGAACACAATTTTTCTGCAGACTCTAAGATGAATAAAATTATTTGGAATTAAATAAATAATATTTCCAGGTCATAATATTTTTGAGAAGCAAAGTTAATATAAGTTTTAGATTAAACACTTGTGAGAAATTTACCAATGGCAATCATTATTATATAACAGTTGAATTTGCTTAAATTTAAGATATGCCTCCTTTAGAGTATAGACAAAACTAGTAGCAAAAGCCATGAATTTCCTCCAGATGCATACTTTTTGGCTTCTGGTACAGTAGTTTAAAGGCGGTATAAGCAACATCACACCTTCTTATATCTTTCCCATATAACATGTTTTCAATACTTTTTTTGTGTGTCTGTGTGTGTGTGTGTGTGTGTGTGTGTGTATGTGTTTGTGTGTGTACTGAAGGAATTTTTAGTTTGCTTAGGGGTTAGAGGAATGGTTTATAACTGTTTTCTGTAAAGACTGGGGGATTCCACAAAGTGATTTAGCAGAGGCTGCAGGAAGGGAAAATGTCTGCTTTGGTTTTATCTGCATCCTATATTAGGCTTTAAAAAATATATAAGTTTACTTGAAGAAATATTTTAATTTTTTTGTGTGTGTTTATGTGATACACTGTCTTACACTGTCACCCAGGCTTGGAATGCAGTGGTACAATCTGCTCACTGCAGCTTCAAACTCCTGGCTTTAAGGGATCCTCCCCCTTCAAACTCCTAAGTAATTGGGACTACAGGTGCATACCACCACACCTGGCTAATTTTTCTATTTTTAGTAAGTGGAGATAAGGTCTCAGTATATTTCCCAGGCTCAAAGGATCCTCCCACCTGGGACTGCCAAAGTGCTGGGATTACAGGCAGGAGTCACTTTGTCTGGACTGATTTTAACTGCTAACTAAAGACTTGATAACCTCTTTCTAGGTAGAACATGTTAGGATTTTTTTTTTCTTCTATCTGATAGGGACAAATCTTATTTGAATAAAAAGACAGTCAGAGTCCAACCTTTTCTTCCAAGAAGTCAGCTGCTCTAAATAGCACACTTTTTTTCTTGTTCTTGATTTTAACAGATAAAGATGATAGTTGTTTGCATGTTATCTATAATTACATAATATTTACGTGAAAAACAAGATGATTGTTTAAAGTATTTCAGATTCATGAGATTTTGGTTGAATCTAGTACGTTTCTAAAATCCCCATTAGTTTCCTCATTTCCCATTTATGAGGCTTCATATTTCAAGCTAATCACACAAGAAAGTCTAGGAAGGTAATATTATAAAACTATAAATCAGATTTACAAATATTTTCTATTCCTAGACCACACAGCTTAGTGCATCTTAAATGTAATTGTGCATAAGAAGGGTGTATTTTTATTTAAAATGCAGATGCCCATATGTCATGCTCAGAAATAATAATTTAGTAGGTACTCTGGATCTGTATTTTTAACAACCATCACAGACGGTTCTACATTAGAAATTTCATAGACACATTTAGAGAAAGGTTGATTAAAGTCATCATAATTTCTTCATTGTCTACTTCTCTGTCAACTGTCTTTTTTTCCCAACTTACACTTTCACTTTATTTTATAAACTGCAAGTGAGAATAAAATGCAAAGTACCCAATTTCCTGTCTAACATATGGCAGTCATATTCCAAGTGGATGTTCCTGTATTCTTTTCCTGCAGGTCATGATGGAAGGAGAAATAGTAATGGTGCTAGTATTCTAGATTAGGTATCTATAATTTCTGACTATTGTTAGCAACATGTACAATAATATTTCCAAATTAAAAAGATAGATTTAAAGAAAAAACACTATGTACCAATAATGGTTGGGCATTATTCCATATATTGCTAGAGAAAGGAAATATAATAAATAATTTTCACTGGAATATTTAGGAGATCTATAGAAAAGGGCACAGCTCGTTATCTTTCAAAAATCAATTTTAGAAGGAATTTTTAAATTATTATTTTTTGAGCCAGGGTCTTGCCCTGTTGCCCAGGCTGGAGTACGGTGGCTCTGTTATGGCTCACTGTAGCCTTGACCTCCAAGGCCCAATAACTGCTCCCACCTGAGCTTCCTAAATAGCTGAGACTACAGGAGTGTATCACACTATAGCTACTATTTTTCTTTTTTTTGTGTAGAGACAGGGTATCAGTATGTTGCCAAGGGGTGAGCCACTGTGCCCACCAAGAAGGATGTCATTTGAATTATTTCTGTGAAACCAAAATAATTATTTTTGAAATGACTTTCTGTTACCATGAAATATGCTTTAAAAGTTATTTAGTCTATTTTTTTAATCCAGAAAGAAAACATGCATATTTCTGATCTTGGCTAATTCATCCCTCCCATCACTGCCTCATATAGCATATTACACTAATATCTCCCCTCTAGTTATATAAAGCCTTCAGAATAGGTCAGTAATATATTTATGTCTATAGTCAACTGACTTAGGAAGAAATCTACCAACATAACATGTCTTTTTTCTTTTTTTCTTTTTAGACAGAGTCTTGCTCTGTCGCCCAGGCTAGAGTGCAGTGGCACAATCTGGCTCACTGTAACCTCCACCACCAGGGTTCAAGTGATTCCCTTGCCTCAGACTCCCCAGTAGCTGGGACTGCAGGCACATGCCACCAGGCCTGGCAATATTTTTGTATTTTTAGTAAAGACAGAGTTTCACCATGTTGTCCAGGCTGGTTGGTCTTGGGCCCCTTGTCTCAGGTGATATGCCCACCTTGGCCTCCCAAAGTGTTGGGATTACAGGTGTGAGTGACCACACCCAGCCATAATATTTCTATATGAATTAATACACTCATTTTTAGATACTATGGATAGAAAAGTTACTCTAATTCTCAATATCTGAGCTTATTTAAGAGTAACTAATCTTCAACCGGGTGCAGTGGCTCACAGCTGTAATCCTAGCAATTTGGGAGGCTGAGGCAGGCTGATCACCTGAGGTCAGGAGTTCAAGACCAGCCTGGCCAACATAGCAAAACCCCGACTCTACCAAAAATACAAAAATTAGCCGGGCGTGCTAACACGCACCTGTAATCCCAGCCACCCAGGAGGCTGAGACAGGAGAATCTTTTGTACCCTGGAGGCGGAGATTGCAGGGAGCCGAGATGGCACCACTGCACTTCTACAAACAATTTTGTGTTTGGTTTTCATTGTACTTAATCATTGTTAAATAAAATATATTCTGCAACAATCATTTGTTATATATTTAAAGCATTTATTGTGTTCAAGATGTTTAAGATCGAATTTAAGAAAAAAATTATGAAAAGATATTCCATATATAATCATAATTATTTTATAGATACTGTAATTAGAGGGTTGTATTTTACTGATAATTTCTCAAGAAGAAATACTAATCCAAAGTGGTCCAGGGAGAAATTCATAAAAGAAATACATCTTATGTCATTAAAAGACTAATTATAAGTTATCATTAAGGTAGCATTATGATTTATCCTTTTGAGAGGTCATGGACTGAAATAAGAGTTGGAAGATTGGTTTCAAATATCCTATTTAGGAGGACATGATTTTATTTATGTTAAGACTATTTTAACTATTTTCTAAATTAACTATTATAATTATCTGATTTTGTATTACTGAAAATTTTATACATGTTCTGTGTTTGGAAGAAAATAGAAAGATGAAAAAAACTACACAGAAGAACATGGAAATCAAGCCAAAAATATCAATCCATTATGTATTTTGGTGATATGTACTTTAAAACGACTTTTTTCTTCTTATATATTTTAGTATGTATTTATATAATCAATATTTTATTTTTCTCAAAAAAGTGAATCATGCGGCCAATTATTTCACTTTATATTTTGTATTTATTTGGTTTTAAAATATAAAGTATAAGGAGCAATTTAGCTATTAACATAAAATGAATAAATTTTATGATTTATTTGGAACATATGATGAATTAACTAAATACAAACCCTATGTTATCGTTGCGTTTTTCTTTCTCAGTGATGAACCACTATGGCATGCTCACATTTATTTTAGTTATGGCTTAAATCCATTAAATTCATGGTCACAAACCTCATTAAAACAATGAAGAGCAAAACATATAAACACACAAATTGATGATAGATTTTAGTAGACCTGTGCAACCTGTGTTCGTTTTTATATACAGGAGTCACTTACCTTACTCAGACCTACAGTAGGCAGTTAAATATTGATTCAGTTGAATTAAAAGGATCAAAATATACTTTTAGCTAATTATTTCATAAAAAAAAAACGGATGTGTTCAATGAAAATCATTACACGAGCCAGACACAGTGGCTTACACCTGTAATCCCAGCACTTTGGGAGGCCCAGGCAGGTGGATCACCTGAGGTCAGGAATTCAAGAACAGCCTGGCCAGCATGGTGAAACCCCATCTCTATTAAATATACAAAAAATTAGCAGGGCATGGTGCCAGGTGCCTGTAATCCCAGCTACTCAGGAGGCTGAGGCAGGAGAATCGGTTGAACGCAGGAGGTGGTCGTTGCAGTGAGTCCATTGTGCCATTGCACTCCAGCCTGGGCAACAAGAGCAAGACTCCATCTCAAAAAAAAGAAAATTATTACATGAATCTGGAATGCCAAAAATCTTAGGCTTATTATAATCTCTTTTGTTTCTTTCATAACTCATATCCCAATTCATTAGTGACAGCAAAGTCTTTGTGCCAGTTTCCAAACATATTTAGAACTCTACCCTTTCCCAGAACTTTCAGTGCTATCACTCTAGTCTGAAAGACTATTTCTGTTCATTTTATTCCAATAACCACCTAACAGGCCTCCTTCCTCCTGTGCCTGGCTCCCTGTGGTCTTTTCTTCACCTAGTATCTATGCGAATATTCCTAAATGCACAACATGATTATCTTGTGAATAAAACATTCCAAATGTCTATGCCTTACTCTTAATGAAATTTTTTAAAAATCTGAATTGATTCTTATTCTCTAAATGACTTTTCCCTTCCTCTTTGAACCCATTCACTAACATTTTGCATTAGAATATGCAAAATAGGCTCCTCCCTAAGGACTGCATTAATTATCTTTTGCTGCATTTTAACACAGATAGCATTTTAAAGCACACCCATCTAATACATCACAGTCTCTGTAGTTCAGGACCCCAAGCTTGATCTATAGGGTCCTCTTCTTCAGGGACTCACAAGGCTGCAAAAAGGCATCAGCTGGAATTGCAGTTTAATCTGAGGTTGATTTTGAAAGAATCCCCTTCAAACTCAAGTTGTTGTTGGCAGAAATTCGTTCCTTACATACTGTTGGCCAGTGGACAGGTTTCTTGCTAGCTACCACCCAGAGGCTGCCCTCAATCTCTTGTGACATGGGCCTTCCCCAAAATGCCTGCTTATTTCATCAAAGCCAGCAAGGGAGAGCATGTTCTAGCAGGACAGGTATTAGAACTTTTTGCAGCATAATTGGATAAGGGACATCCAATGACCTTTGCATTATTCTGTTGATAAAGCACGTTAGTGTTTTGCCCACACACACAAGATCACAGGAGGACATAAATTTCAGGAGTTGGGTATCATGAGACCCTCTTTAGAGTGCGTATGTAATGAAGTCTTTCCACCTGTTAGTTTTCTATGTGCCCTGAAAGATTTTTCTTCAGATAGCAACCAGGTTTTCTCTTCATACTTTTTTGAAGTTTGTATTCAAATGTCAATTTATCAGAAAAGGCATAGTTATCCCTACATATGAAGAACATTCTGCAGAGTTTTTGGTAACTTACCTTGCTCTCTGCCTTTTTTTTTTTGATGGTAGTTATTATTACTAGATAGAGATCATATTTATTTTCTGTTTCACTTCTCTAGATTTAAACTCTTTTCAAATAGGTATTCTCTGTCTTATTCTCAGATATAACTCCACCTTCTAAAAATGTGCTAGGCCCAAAGAGGAAAGGTGTCTAAAAATTAGAAGGCTTTTTTAAAACTAAAGAGGAATACTTATTCCCCAGTATATTCTAACACAATGTCTTATAGATCTGCTCTCTGTAATACTAGTCACCAGCTATATGTGACAATTTATTTTCAATTAGTTAATATTAAATATTTTTAAAATATCAGTTTCCTAGTTATACTAACCATATTTAAGTGGTCAATAGCCACACAGGCCTAGTGGTTACCAATGGAAATGTTGGTAACCTAGTGGAAATGAATAACTTCATTATTGCAGAAAGTTCTATCAACCAGCCCTATTTTATATATTTATTCTTTTTTTCTTCTATTAGGTTTTGAAGTTCTGTAGAGAAAAACATCTGTCCTAATCATCTTTATATAATAAATTTTTATTCTATCAAGACAGCCTAGAATATTTTACAGAGAACGTTGTTGAAGGAATAGATTTTGGGAAAATGCATGAAAATACACTTCCAGGGCAGAAAAAAATAATCCTAAAAACTCAATGAATTATTAGTGAGCAGATAGAATTCTTGGTCTGTTTTCTTCTTTATACTAACTCACAAAAGGAATTTTATTTAAAAAATTTTGCAAACCATGATGAATTTTATTTCAGAAAAAAAAATTTATGTTTCATGAAAATTCATGAACTATATTACTGTGACCATAAACAGAGAGAAACACATAATATTAGTTTCCTAAACAATATAAATTTTTGCTTTTTTAAGAGACCATAATGACATACAAAATCATGCCTGCTGACTGGTGGATCTCTGTAGCATTAGGCTTGTTTTATCTTGCTCTGTGTGCCTTAAACCTCATAAAACCCGTAGGAATTCTCTGTTCAAAAGTTAGATCAATTCAGAAAACATCTCCTTCATTTTGAGATGAATAATTTTTTTTTTCTGATAACAATCTACTAATTTTTAAAAATATGAACTATTATATTGGGAGCATACCTAACTTGGAATGAAAAGGTTGTAACAGGTAATATGAAACATATTATTGGAAGAATGCTTAACAACTAATAGACCTATAATATAAATATATATTAAGTGTATGTCTATTATATTACAAATATCTGTCAATGAAATTGTATTTATATTTTGATAATGGCAAAATATGATACTGATTATTCTTTTTGCATTTTTTATTAATCACCAGTTATATATCTAGGACTTAACTCTGAATTCCTAGAAATTAAAATTTATTCCTCTATTAATGTGGTTAGTAAATGGAGGCTGTTGACATGTTTCTTATAGCCCATGTCCAAAACTATGAGAATCCTTATTGTGAAAAGTTTTATCATGGCCCATTTACAAACAGAATAAGGCAGTGAGCCTATGGAGTCACAAATCCATTTTAAAACTTTGAAGTATAATAACACCAGGGTAATTTATGGAAACAAATATAGTATATGACAATAATTATGAGTGAAAAGAAGCAGCACCAGGTTGATCATCTTTTGAATCTCTCCATCTATGAGGATTGTATACCTATCAGAGAAGACATTGAACATGATGTTTGTTTATATATTGATACTATTACTTTTTTCTTAAAGAAATGACTTGGCAATGTTGCAAAGACTATCTAAAGATGAAGACTAAAATTTCATTTCTTTTAATGTAGGGCATATGCTGATATTTTGGTAGTGTTTGGGGTAAAGTTGAATTATTGTATAATATTTATATAATCTGGCAGATAAAATTTCTTCAGTCAGATACCTGTCACTGTTTTAAGTAGATTTACTTAAAAAGCACATAGAAAAAATAAAGAATTTCCAAAATATATCTAACTATCTAACTATCCAAGTAGTTTTTTTTTTTTTGTACTGCATAGTACTATAAAATAACCCCAATTATATACCTTAGGCCAGTTAAGTCAATAATTTATTTTCTTGGTTAAAAATTTTTCTCAAAATATGGAATGTTGAGGTCTTATATTTTCCATGAAAGTTTCACTAATACTTCGTTAGAAGAAAAATAAGAATGACTTTATTATGTATAAATAAATTATTAGAAAGAATATTTGCAAAAAATAACTTTAAGTTCAATAAAGCCATACAAAATGAAATTTTTTTTTTAACCTGAGAAAATGTTATATTCATCTATGTTAGAAAAGCTGAAGCAAGCATATTGGATGTCAAGTATCTCTAAGTCAATTTCTCATTTGCTCTGCATCTTTGCAAAGCTGATTTGAGCATAGCAATTCTTTGAAATCAATGGGAGGTTGGCAGTTGGATTAGCTTAGTACCATCATGGAGCGTGACAAGAAATTGGTCCTTTTTTTCATTTTCAATGTGTTTTTTCTTATTGCAAACAAATAAAGACAGGAAAAACTTAGTAAGCCATTTTATTTAATCTTCTCACTGAGGATATTCAAGTATTTTTATTTAAATTTATGTACAAATTTAATGTTTTCAGAAATTTCCTTGATCACTTGATCTTAATAGCTAACCTATTCACAATACTTATTATTTGTTCCCTTATACAATTTAGTTTTCTTTATAACATTTATCATTACTTGTTTTTATATTACAGAATATAATTTTTGGTTATTTTGTTCTGACTTATCTATGATAATAACCCCAGAACTTAGAAACTTTTTATCACTTAGCTAGATGCTCAAAATATACAACAAAAATATTTAATTTATTTAAGTGTACCCTATATCTATAACCAATCAGATATTTGATGAAACTACTCAATATTCAGTTTGAAGTATTTACTGGTAATGAGAGAAACTGATCTGTAATCAAGCAGACATTTTCATTATTCTACAAAGTGTCATCAAGCAGCAAGGAATAAAAAAGCAACAGATATACTTTGCAGGTTTTAAGGCAGCTATTTTCATTGATATAGGAACTAACAATCTTGACATCTAATTTTACCTCCTGGTACTTCTCAGAAAGAACCTGAGCCTCCCAAAAGAAGAACCATTCATTTTCTTCCATTTGCTTCTTTTGTGTTTTTAATGAATGCTTACCACACTCTTACTTATCATTTATAGTTAGTTCAAAAGTTTGCTCTTGATTTCTGCTAGCAGAGAGGGAGGGAAGCTAGGAATAGATTAAGCCAGGTTTTTTTCACTAACTCTCTGTTTGTAGCATAAAAGGAAAAGAATAAGCAGATTTCATCCTGGGCACCACAAGGCATTTCCTTTCCACTTGATACAGGAAAGAGTGTCCTAATAGAAAGATACACAGCCTTTCCTCTTCAAAATAAAATATGCATATTTTAAACTCTGCTTCCCAATACAACATGTGTAGATAGCCCTGTTACTTCTTCTTCTCGTGAAAATAGCTCATAGGTATTCCACTTCCTAAATAAATTACTGGTAGCTGCAGTCTATATAATCTCAGTCTATATAATCACTGTTCATGAAATTTACTTGAATATTAAACTTGGTGCCACATTTCTGAAAAGTGTTTATATTCTGATTTATATTGATTTATAGGGTGAGTACACTAAAAAATCTATACCATTCAAATATATAAATTTGATTTTTTAATTTAAGATATTCATAACTGTTTGAATGATGTAGGACTGAAAATGATATAGCATAAATTATTCACATTTCTAGGCTCAGGATAAGTGAAATAATTAACAATTGTATAAGATTATCATTTGCTTCAATTGATGAAGTATTAACTTGATAACTAAAATATTTACATAGACAATATATTAGGACATTTTTCCATATTTCAGAGATGAGGAAATTATTTTTTCATAGTGATAGCCAAGTTGTTGATATTGAAGATATCAGAAAGAAATCCTGTAGAATATCAAATTTCTAGGAGGCTCATTAACCATTTTTAGATATATAAAACAAAGGCAAAACATTTTAGGTATCTGTATGAATCATAAATTATGTCTTTATACTTAAAGGGAACAGAATAAAGTAAAAGTCATAAATCAAGTGGCCAAAACAAACAAAATTTCCTTAAGGGATCAGCATGCTTGGTGAAGTAGTTAATGTGGGCTTCAGTGCACATTGACTCCAGAGGTACAAGCTACCCTCAATCTGGTAATATTACTCCTCACTCCTCTTTGCCTGCTCCTTTAGCATCCATCATAATATTTTTGCTCTTTTAGTCTTTAATAAACTTTTAAACTGACACCCTTTCTTATGTCTGAAATATTTTTCTGTTTTGTTACTCTACCCAGGCTAACACAGATACGCACATACTTTATCGATTTACTTATCAACAAAATATTCTTTCCCAAATTGTTCATGATCCCATGACCATGTTATGGTCCTTCTTTCTTTCTTTTTTAACTTTGTTTCTCTCATCCTCCTTGGTAAAATTTTGTTGATTTTGACCATCTGCTTTATTTTGTTATCCCATTCTTCAAAATGTACTCAATTAACTTTCTCATACCAATATGCTGTTTTTTTCTCTCTCCAGAACCCTGGTCTAATTTTCCATACTGATTATTTGGTACAAGATAATGTTTAATATATAGATTTCTCCCTTAACACTATTTATTCCCAACCAGTGAAAGTAGAATTCAAGAAGTCATACAGAGTAAAAAAGGTGTACATCAAATAGGAAAAAAAAAAAGAGGTTGAGAGAACTTGTGACCATCTGTCGTCTTCTAAGTAGGGAAGATGGTATTTATCCTAGTGTCTCATTTTTCACTGAGTAAAGATTGTGTAATTGTTCAGTGTTGGACTTAAAGGGTAGAAAGGGCAAGGGATTATTTAAGCTAAGAAAAAATATTCAGGAGCTATTTTATTCTCTTTTAAAGGATATAAATCAATTGAAGCATTTTGGTGCCTTTGCTCCTCTTGATTGACTGAGGAGACATTTCTATACCCAATTTGCAGTAGGAGGAAGTGTTAATGAATTTTGAAGATGTGGTAATAGTTAACTTTGCAATGAAGGTATATTGAAAGCTGGTGTGTTAAATAGTGAGAGACAAAATTTTGCATGTATTTTAAAAGCTGAGTAAGAATCAGGGAAAGATAAAATTCTTGAAAATATAGGAAAGAAGGATTTATCAATAGAGAAAGCTTCACAAGTTATTAAGAATGAGTATGATTGAGCAATGATGTGAAAGAATCTTCCCTGATTAAGAAAAATAAATTAATGATTAAATTGAAAAATAATAAACATCATATTTAAAGATTTGAAAAGTCCCTTCCTGGTAACACCTATCTCATTTGGCAAATTGTAAGTAAAATTATGTGCTTGGGAAAGAGGGATGAAATTTGAGTTGAATAGGAATCTTTCAGATAGATATCAAGGAAAATTACAAGATATGCTGAAGTAATGCAGCAAAAGAAAAAAACGACACCAAGTGCCTTTATGTTATTAACAGTACCAATTTTTAATGTATATTTTCTCCTGCTGGGGCTAATACCCCACTTGTTCAAAGAAATGTTAAAATACTGAATTATGAACTAAGTCAGAGATTATGATCTAGGGATAGGACAGTAAAAATACAAATAGTTCATAGTGTTGACAATGCCTATGCAAAACTATATGTTTGAATATTCTGTCTATAATACTTAGACTTATGTAACTACAAGAAGAGGATATTAGATACTGACATACAAGAGGTAAAGAACAGAGTCCAGGCACGGTGCCTCACACTTGTTATCCTAGAACTTTGGGAGGCTGAGGTGGGCAGATTACAAGGTCAGGAGATGGAGACCATCATGACCAACATGGTGAAACCCCATCTCTATTAAAAATACAAAACATTAACTGGGTGGGGTGGTGAGCGCCTGTAGTCTCAGCTACTTGGGAGGCTGAGGCAGGACAATCACTTGAACCCAGGAGGCAAAGGTTGTGATGAGCTAAGATCACACCACTGCACTCCAGCGTGGTGACAGAGCGAGACTCCATCTCAGGAAAAAAAAAAAAAGAGGTAAAGAACAGATTTTTTTTTTCAGGAGTGAAGAAAGAAAACTGAGAGATAAGAAATTATAAATGTTTAGTTAATAGATTTGAGTGTGCTCCAAGTGGCATAGTAGTTTATGAAAAAGTATAGAGTAAGATCAATGCTATAGAGTGTAGTAAAATGACTAAATTTAATGAAGACTGGAAACATCTCTCTTTATATTTTAATTTGTATTGTTTGTTAATTTTAAAATAGACCTGAGTAATTACGTGTTCAGTGATAAGGAATAAAACCAATTTTTTTTTACCTGTCTTCCCATTGAATATAGATAATTGACCCTGGAAGTTAAAAGATGTCAAGGGCAATGCATAATGGAAAGTAATGGAATGGGAATGCAGAAAATCCACAGGAAGCAGAGGGTTTTTGTTCTATGTGAATTGAGAAGTAATGGTCTGGAATATTGTAAATTATTCTTCTACCTCTGGGTACTTTAGTGAGTAGAGTATGGGGGAAGGCACAGCCTCTCGTTGACGAGTCTGCAAGAAAAAATTATTGGGAAATGGCCAGGTTTTAGCAATAAAGGAGGATAAGTTTTCTGTGAAGAAAATGAATATGTAATGCTTGTTTATTAAGGATCAAAAGTTTTCAATGATGTAGAAGGAAGGAGGGTATAAGTGAGAAGACTAAATGTGATTTGGAAGGATATGCCCAAAGAAGAAAAAACAAAACCAAGAAGTGAAGAAAAGACCTAAGGGGCCCACATGTCCTTCAGTGGATGAAAATCACCAAACCTGTATCAGTGTTATTTTATTTTAAGACCAAAGTTAAGCTGAGGATTGCAGGCACATACATAGTATGAAGATACAAGTGTCGAGACACACCCCATTGGCATTCCAATGAGCACTTTTGAGGAGAGTCAAACTAATAATAAAAAAATAAGTCTTTCACAAAGTAGATTTGAAGACAATGATATTTAGTTAAGAGACACATCAGATTCATCACTTAGTGTCCAGGCAGTGATATCAAGGGCTCAATTGCCCCGTATTTTTTCTTCCCATTCAATTTTTAAACCCTTTATTGATGCTCAGTAATATTTGATATTAATAATTTTTCCATTCTGTGACTCAAAAATTTTAATGCATTCAATGATATGAAATAGCACAGGAAATTCATATTGAGGATGCATATTTATATAAATAATTCAATAAAGATATAATTTTTCACACGTCAAAAGTATTAAGGCACTATTTAATGAGCAACAACAGCAGACAATATTATGGTGATGCTTAAAAGTGAAAGTTAATGTCAGCAGAACTGGAATTTTATCACCAGATAACAGGCTCTAAGTCTGCAAAAATGCTCAGTCACAGCCAAAGCATAGTTTCAAAGATATTGATCTTGTGACAACATTCTTTTAAAATGACTTTATTCCTGTTCCAATAAATGACTCAAGCAGATTTTAAAATGAAGTTGAAGCCACATGAAGAAATCTACATTGCTGTTATGAAAGTGCCTGTTGACTGGCTGAGAGAAATATGTCATTTCTCTAATAGATATATGTTACAAACACTCTAAATAATAGAATATAATGTATGCCTTGTGTATTAAACAGTTTATAATTGTAATCAAGTCTCTAAACTATTTTATTCTGATAATCACTTAATATTAAATCCTGGCTGAAGTTTTTTCACAATATTTCAGTATGTTTTGATGAGGCTGCAATGAGTTCTAATTTTGAACACTGTTGATTATAGATTTTATATAATTTAGAATTTAGTATTAAATATATAAATATATATATATGGACTATATTCTTTTGTATAGACTTACATATGTTACAAGACTGCATATAACTGTCCTTTTTCAAAAGGCTAGTCTAATTTAGAAATAAATCTAATCTGTTATATTTGAGTGTAATGTGACTATTTAAAAAATAGCGTTTCATTTTTAGATATTTATTTCTATCCATGTTGGCCCCTTCAAAGCAGTGACACATGCTAGAATACATGTGGAAAAACTGAGTATGGAAATAAAGCAAAGTTATATGGTAACAGTGAAGGTAGTTATCAAATAACTATCTGAATTGTTTGAAAGATAGCTGTGCTGTCACCTTCTTCCTCCACTTCAGCTGCTGAAAGATATTGGTTGTTGCCTATAACACAGTTTGAAACTGTTGCATGCTATCTTTACAACATTTTCACCCAGATAATAAAATAGCACTTACTTCACAATATGATATGGACAGATGATAGAAAAGTACAAAGAAGTACTTCATAACATTACCAAAAATCTAAGATAAAAACCTGAACAAGCAAGTACATGATAACAGAGAACATATACATGTTTGAAGCCTGAAGCAGCCTGCAGCATTATATGTTGGGAGTTGTTTAAAAGAGCCACCAAGAAATTTTAACTGTGTAAAACCATGTTATGTACACTGTTGGCAAAACATTTCCTAATTAAAAATCTAACAGTAGATATACATTTTATCAAGTGCAAGCAAAAGCCTAAAGAAGGATTGTAGAAAATTGAAATTGATGCATGGCCTCTTCAACACAAAATAAACATTGAACTGACCTTAAAGTTGTGAGCATCTGGTAATTTTCCAGAAACAAATCTCATCCTTTTAAACACAGCAAAATATTATCTGAAGTAGTGCTGAAGGCAGCATAATTTTGGTATGTATTTTTTGCTATTATTTCTTGTATTTCCTACATAACAAAATTAGTATATTTAAATCTGGTATCAGACCCCTATTTGGGTGTTATTGCATCTTCACTTTAGATTTTCACCATTCACAGAAACTAAGTAAATGCCAACAATTAAATTGTACATTTATTTATGTGTAATTTCCTAAACCTTTTTTAAAAACCACCATTAGAAAATGACATATTGAAGTAAAACCAAATGGAAAAAGTTAAATATTACCCTTCCACTGGATATATTAGTACCCAAATTATTTACTTTTTTATTATTTATTCTCTTTATTCATTCATCCGTCTAGCCATGTGCTTACTTAAAATCTATTGAACATAAGCTATTTGATAAGTACATGGAATAAAGAGATAAGTATGGCAAAGATTTGTGTATATGAAATTAAGAGTCGAGAAGTACAAATAGATATAAAAGTAATGTCACAATTGTATTACCATTTGGAGAATTTTATACTCTACAAAGTATTTTGCATATGCTTTCTTATTTACTTTGCATGATAATTTTATGAGCTAAGGTTAAGTATTTTCATTTTACTGGAGAGAAAACTAATGTTTAGAACACTAAGTAACTCAACCAAAGTTTCAAAGATATATTGTATATTGAGATTTGACAATATTTGGCTTATTTTAAAGTGTCTGCTCTTACATTTTAATATTACCTTAATACTATTTATGCCATAAGATATTGTGAATATTTTGTCTGCATAAGCAATTAAATAACATTTCCTGTGTACTAGTTTTCGACAATGACTCCATGCACACAGTTTAAACATCAAATATTTATTTTCACAGTTGTGGGTGCCAGAAGGCAAAAAATGGTTTTACCTGGCTGAATCAAGGTATAATGGGGTCATGGTCTCTCCACAGGCTCTCAGGGAGGATTATTTCATGCCTCTTTTAGAGTCCAGTGGCTGTTGGCACTTCTTGGTTTCTGGTCATGTAACTCCCATCTCTGCCTTTGTGGTCACATTGCCTTCTCCTCTTATAGATGTCAGGTATTTCTCTGCTTTCCTCATGAAAATGTATGCGATTGCATTTACGGTCCACCCAGATAATCCAGGATTGT
Source organism: Cacajao melanocephalus (assembly GCA_963573385.1). Lineage (NCBI taxonomy): Eukaryota > Metazoa > Chordata > Mammalia > Primates > Pitheciidae > Cacajao > Cacajao melanocephalus. The sequence continues at coordinate 65,455 of CAUYLG010039511.1, forward strand.
CTTCCCATCTTAAGATTCTTAATATCTGTGGGGTTTTTTTGACAAATAAGGTACCATTGACTGTTTCCAGGGATTAGGATGAGGATACATTTTGAGTGGCCAGAACAGTAGTGCTCCCTTATTTGTGGTTTTGCTTTCCATGGTTTCAGTTACCTGAAAGTAATGATTGTCTGAAAATACTAAAGGAAAAATCTTAGATATAATTTATACATGTTAAATTGAGCATCATTCTGGGTAGTGTGATTAAGTCTCGCATCATCTGCTCAGTCCAGCCTGGAACTTTATTCACCCCTTTTTCCATCATATCCACACTGTAGACACCTCCTGCTCATTAGCCACTGAGTAGCCATCTAAATTATCACGTTGACTGTTGCAATATCACAGTACTTGTGTTCAAGTAATCTTTATTTTACTTAAAGGTAGTCCCAGTATACAAGATTAGAGATGCTGGCAATTCATATATGCCAAAGAGAATAAAAATATATGCCAAAGAGTAGCTGATAATCTCTTACTGTGCCTAATTATAAATTAAACTGTATCATCAGTATGTATGTATAGAAAAAATGCCTAGTATATATAGGGTTCAGTGCTATCTACGGCTTCCAGCATCCACTGTGGGTTTTGAAATGTATTCCCCTCAGATAAGAGGAAATTATGGTATTCAGCCTATGCACTATTCTAGCTCTTAATTACCTTGAACTTGAATTGCTGTAGTAGTGTTAGTTAATTAAAGTTGCTGTCTACAATTTCTTATTTTACAAACCATTTTGCTTATCAGAAGTCTGCCTTGCTTGGGTTAATTGCCTATTCTCAAATATATTATAGCTCGAATATCCACTGACTATCTGGAATTTCATTCTTATTTTTAAAACTCTGGATTTTACCCTCCTGATCCAACCGATTTCTTTCTCCATCCATGCACATTCTTTATTCTAGTCAATGTCTTCAATATCCAATTAATATATAATGACCATTACTAACGCTGTTTCCTTGCTTACATAAATTATTCTCATTTAAAAACATTTTCCTCTGATTTGGCTATCTAAATTACTTACTTTCAGAAAAAGTAATGGAAGTATCCACATCTCCAAAGGAAAAAAAGTAGGTGAAAATGTCATAAGAAAACCCATAAAATGGTTAATTGACATGTAAAATCGTTCCATATAACCCACAATCAAAATGAAAATTTAAAAAGAATATAAAATCTATTTCTATAATCATTTTCTATACCTAAGATTTCATTTGTTGCAGTGAAATAATCATTCCCACACATCAACATTCATTTTCTCCATTACATCATTTTAGTAATTAAATAGCTGTCATAATCTCTTTCATGCCTGAATTTATTGTACTTATGCAGGCTAATTCATACCTTGATTTTGAATTCTTTGGGCTTTTTCATGAGTTAAACTTCTTATACCTGTTATTATATAATAAATTGTAGAATCCTAGAAATTCCTCCAGCTATTAAGAAAAAATCAATATCTGTACAATGTTAGAACAGGAAAGCTGACTATTTGACAGTAATTCTCATTTGGTCTTAAAGGCCATTACATGTCCAACAAAATATGGAAAAATTCTCATATTGTACCATGTCCTTTCTTTTATACCATAAGTTAGTTTCTTTTGTGCAGAAACTAACTTATATATCATTTTTCTACATAGAATTTAAATAATGGTAGAAGCATATTCAATAATAATACTTATTAATTAAACTAAAAGGGTAAACTTCTTTCCTCTCAAAGCAAAGTATAATTGAAATGATAGTTTACTTACTACAGATTTAACCAATCAAATGTATTTGCATATGAGATAAATCACATATTTTATTTGTACATATACAGTTGTACATCATATATGGTTTTTTTCCATATACCGTTTTACTAACAACTGAGTTAAGTCAAAATTATGGAGGAAAACTACATTATTTGAAATAGAAATACATTTTAATATATACAGTGAAAGTTCTAAGTAGGATTAAAGGGGTTAAAGAGAAATCTCGAATCATACCCTGCATGATGCCAAATAAGCAGACAGATTTCAAGCCCTTTAATGGCCACTTATTTTATTTATTTTTAAATTTTTAATATTTTATTTTTTAAATTTTACGTTAAGTTCTTGGATACATGGGCAGAACATGCATCATCTAGGTTTTAAGCCCCACATGCATTAGGTATTTGTCCTAATGCTCTCCCTCCCCTTGCCCCCAACACCCCACAGGCTCCAGTGTGATGTTTCCCTTCCTGTGTCCATGTGCTGTCGTTCAATTCCTACTTGTGAGTGAGAACATGTGGTGCTTGGTTTTCTTTTCCTGTGTTAGTTTGCTGAGAATGATGGTTTCCAACTTCATCCATGTCCCTGCAAAGGACATGAACTCATTCTTTTCCATGGTATATATGTGCCATATTTTCTTTATCTAGCCTATTGTTGATGGGCATTTAAGTTGGTTCGAAGTCTTTACTGTTGTAAATAATGCTGCAATAAACATATGTATGCATGTTTCTTTATCATAGAATGATTTATAATCCTTTGGGTACATACCCAGTAATGGGATTGCTGGGTCAAATGGTATATCTATTTCTAGATCCTTGAGAAATTGCCCTACTGTCTTCCGCAATGGTTGAACTAATTTACATTCCAACCCACAGTGTAAAAGCATTCCTCTTTCTCCACAGCCTTGCTAGCATCTGTTATTTCCTGACTTTTTGATAGTTGCCATTCTAATTGGAGTGAGATAGTAGCTCATTGTGGTTTTGATTTGCATTTCTCTAATGACCAGTGATGAGGTTTTTTTCATATGCTTGTTTGCTACATAAATATCTTCTTGTGAGAAGTATCTGTTCCTATCCTTTGCCCACTTTTGGATGGGTTGTTTGTTTTTTTGTTGTAAATTTGTTTAAGTTCCTTTTAGATTCTGGATATAAGACCTTTGTCAGATGGGTAGCTTGCAAAAATTTTCTACCATTTTGTAGGTTACCTCTTCACTGTAATGATAGTTTCTTTTGCTCTCCAGAAGATCTTTAGTTTAATTAGATCCCATTTGTCAATTTTGGCTTTTGTTGCAATTGCTTTTGCTGTTTTAGTCATGAAGTCTTTGCCAATGCCTATGTCCTGAATGGTATTGGCCACTCCTTTTAAAAATCAGCCAAAATTGTTTTATGGCAAGCTCTCATGTTCACACAAGTTCTCATGCTTCACTGGCCACTATAAACAGAGGTTCTAAAGAAGTATAGCTGGTTTTTTTTCCCGTTTGTTCATCCAGAAAATGTTTCCTTTTGTCATTATCTTAAACAGTCCAATAGATTCTCATGAAATATAGAATAAAACTGCACATTTAAGTGTCATTTAATGCTTTTGTTACACTACCTACTTGTTTTCCTGAGAACTGCTTGCATTAATTCTACAAAATGAAATATAAATATTTAAAGTCATACCTTTAAATATAAGATGGATGCATAAAATATTTCTACCTTATATGATTCAGTTGTAATTATCTTCTCCTTTAAAAATTAATTCAACACTTTAAACAATTTTAATTCATTTATTTTTATGTACAACCTAAATGTTCACTGAAACTGTGATTTCTTCCTTTTATGTCTGATTATATTAAATTTCATTATTCTTTTTATATAGAAGACATATTTTAGGATTTAATGATGTCACAAAGAGTAGCTAAACCTTGTAAATTAAGCATTACAATGCTGTAAAAACAATCGTAGTACTCTTGAAAATACTTGATGCCTTGTAACACCGACTACCTCCTCACATAAAGTCCTATCACCATGTCTAGAGACTGAGAGTCATGAGCATAGCACTTTTAAATTACACTTATAATGTTTTTTAAAAAATGTCTTGTCTCGTAACTTAACACTTACATAAATCCTCTTTTTTGTCACTGTCAGACTCTTTTTGCATTTGGTATTTGTCTTATCACTTTATCTTAAACCTTCTTTATATTGTCTGTTTGCTCTTTTCAAATCACCTTTCATATTTTTTTCCTTCTGTTCATTATTTAGTACTCTTCTTTTTAGAGTTCCATTCTTTGTTTTATTCTCTTCCTGTTCTAGAGTCAAGGGACAGCAATTCCCCATATGCCTATGAATTATGTTGTTACTCTAGCCCAGTATTTCTCAACCGGGGATGATTTTGTTCCTCTACTGAAGAGACATTTGGAAATATCTGCAGACATTTTTGGTTGTCAAAACAGGAAGGGAGGGTGGTATTGCCATTTAGTGGGCTGAAGGCAGAAATGCTGCTAAACAGCCTATAATGTACAAGATATCCACCCTACTACAAAGTTATCTCTTCTTAACACATATCTCTATCTTGCTTATTAACATATTATTTGCACACTTCTGAACTCATCCCTGCTTTTATTCATTTTATCTTGGACTTTTATCTCATATTAGAAAAAGATAGTTTGCAATCACTATTTTATATAAATTTTATACCACATAAGGACACTGAAAAAGATACTATCAAACTCTTATCCTAAAAATTCCAGTGAAAAGAATTAATATCCTAGCTCTCTTGATGCTGACCAATCAACATAACCTTCAGAGTGGGTAGCATATATGAAGCCAATAGCTCCTTGAAGAATACATGGATATAGAGGATAAGTTGAAGAGGAAGAAAAAATGTTCTTGAAGAAAAAAATTGCTATTTTATAATGGTCTCTTTTCAGGCAGAAGGCACTATGGCTTTAAAATTAAAATTCTCCAAACCTTCCCATTTAAAATTTTATTCTCTAAATGAAAAACAAAGAGAGAGAGAGACAGAACAATAAGATGTGTTCTGTCTCCATTTCTTTCACTAAATTATTACTCTTTTAAAACTATCCTCTCTCTTGATGGTGATAGAATCTACAAAATTAGGGTAGTATTTAGGTTTAATTCAATACCAGATCAATTTCACACATTCTAGGTGTTAGAGGCACACTTTAGGGAAATTGGAATGAAATGAGAAAGATGACTGTGAATCCTTCAATTTGTCATCTATGATAATAAGAATTTTCCTAATGTGATTCTGATTACTAAATATTGGATGTGTAGTAGGTTGATATAATACGTTGTTTGGCAGGATCTATCTTCTTAAGAATCTGAACCAGTGTTCTTTCTCTATGCGGTCTCAAATAGGCATGTAATCTACTGAAGAACCACACTCTACAAATCTTCAGGTTGTAAGCAGGTTGTTTTCCTAAAGTGCTAAATTATCATCCAGTTGGGTATTTGCTGATGTTCCTTTTCTGCCATTTCTTGTTGGCAAATTGTATCCCATGCTGTTTGATACATTTTCTCTAGTTTTTCCAGAGTCCGAGATTTTAAGGGTACACAGTTTGGGTGTACACAGCACCATTGTGGTTACGTCTTCCACAAACTACTGCCCTTGTTTTGGAAAAACTTTACTTCCACCATATCTGAACTGTTTAAGGAGTTTTTCTCTAGTATTTCCTTCCCCATGGATTGAGTAGAATATTGTCCTGAAGTCATTCTGTTTATAAAATCTAAGTATTCACTGCTTACGTTAATCTTTTATTTCTAGTACATTGTTCTACTCCCTGAACTAAGTAACAAAAGATCATTCAATGACACCTTCTCCCACTTCAATAATTATTTGTATTAGTTCTCTCATACTAATTAAAGACAATTCAGAGGAGGACTTGATAAGGAAAAATTTAGAATTATTATCATGAATAATATAGTGTCCAAAAATATTAATAGTTCCTTGGCTTTTTCCTGAAATCTATGAGTATATAAGCTTTGAAAGTAGTGTCTCAGAAATGGTATCATACTAAAAATGAACATTTTATATAATTATCTTTTAATATGTCTTTCAAAATGTTTAACTTATTTAACAGTTAATGCGATTATGAAATATTGGTTCAGATTTATCAAATTTACAAGTATCATAGTTTTTTTCATGGGTTTATCAAAATATCAATTCCGTGACCTATATTTCAACAGCCTAATTAATGGGGAAGGTTTTAAGAAATCATATCACATGTATTTTGAAAATTAAACTCATGAATAGGGAAAAAAACTCAGATATCCTATATAACATTTATGTTTTTTGTTTCTTTTTTTGCATTGCCCAGAAGATATGTTTAGCATATCTTGAAGAAGCAGAAATGTCACTGAATATCCATCAGGTAAAGCAATTTTTATCCTATTACGAGGTCTATCAAAGACATGAAAAGACAGGAAAAATAATTTTAAGTTGAAGAGAAAATGTACATGGTGTTACCATCTGCTTTGAAAGAAAGCCAGATAGATAAGACTGAAAATCCGTTTGATAGTGATACCCTGTAAGAAGCTGGAATAATGAAATTTTATTTCTTAAAGACAAAACTCAGAGATGCTTGAGAAAATTGGAAAATGCCAAGCAGACTGGCAGCAAATAAGACAGACATATTGTCTGTGTTAAAAACAGAGTCTTACAGTGATAAACAGAGTTCTTCAACTAAATTTGCTTAAAATGTGATGCATGGGATCCATAAATTAGTTTTCATTACTCATTATAAAGAGTATAGCTACATATTTTGAATCAATAACCATTTTGAAGAGTATTGTTTATAGTTAAATAAAAATAAGCTTTCTGTTTTTCATAAATAATACTTTAATGCAGGTAATTTATTTCTGTCACATTGTAATAGTCTCACTCTATTTTTGATGATTGATTTATGACAGATTGTAAGCCCTGCTATTCTTCCTTCCCTTCTCCTCAAAATCTAGGTAAACTAGTAAGAGAGGCCAGGTGCTCCCTCCTTGGATATCAGTGAGAAATTAAAATCATGTAAGACCCTGCCCACATAGCAACCCTGAGGTTAGCCCTGCTTTCTGACTATAATAAAAACCAAATCCAGTTGCCTTTTCCTTCTCTCCCAAATCATTTTTGGACTGCTTGAAAGCCTGCCCTGCCTTCCCCAAAAAGCCTCATCTATGAGAAGTAAATTTACTCATACCTGCTTGGTGCACATGTGATGTCATCAGTTGTGACATTTAAATCAAATTTTAGGAGATGGGACAGGGGTTCATATCTCTTTTGCAGGATGACAATAACATACCTCAATAGATGAATATATGTGCAAGATAATTTTTATTAAATTTATATGGTAGAAGTTATAGATTGTAGAAAATATCTTTGTGTAGTTTAGTTCACACATATGAATCTAATAAAATATTTTAGTTTATTTTTAATATACCATTAAGTTAGTTCTTCCCTAGATGAAATAGTTAAAAGCACCACTCTCCCAGTACAGTTTCATTTTCAATATTTGTATATAGATATTAAAACAGGAATGAAAATTTAATGTTTAAATGAAATTGTTAGCTAGCAAGTTTGCAGCCACAGTGATTTGTGGAAGATACATTATGAATGTTTCCTGAAGACGCAAAATCTGAATATTAAGAATAAGTACATTTGGGGAAAAAGAAAAATTCAACTTTTTTTTTACCTTGGTATTTCTATTCAATCTTAATTTTGACAAATATTTACAGATTATAGGATTGATAAGTTATAATACAAAAGAAAAAAATATATTTGTTTTACACTGTTTTAATTATATGTTTCTATCTGGGTGTGTAGATGCTGATTAGTAGCTGACTACGGTAGGAATTAATGTAATGAATTAGCATTTATTCACAATTATATTTAAATTCAAATTAATTGCATACCATGGGAATTTAAATTATTCAAGCACACATAAATAAGGCATTAATAAATAATATTATGTGTATATATATGCATTATATATACAATATAACATCAAAATATGTATGCTTCATATCAAATTTAGAATGGTTACTGGTGTATATGTATGTATATATATGTATATGTATGTGTGTGTGTATATATATATATATATTTGTCTGTATGTATATATACAATATGTCTGTGTGTGTGTATATATATCTGCATGGTTAAATAATCTGTACAATATAATGCTTAGTTTTGCACATAAATTTATTCTCTTTCATTATTCATTTGAAGACATCTAGAAAATATTTATTATTTCAGGATAGTATGAATTATTAATTTGTACCACTGAAATTATTATCAAAATGTTAATTGCGTATGTGTGATGTTTATATCATTCGGTCATTCTTCCAGATAAGAATTTTTTTTACTAAAACAATAAATATTTAAATGAATCAATAATAGAAAATGCGTTCTGAAATACATGAACTCTTAATATGTTTCTACTCTCTTAGAGAAAATCTAAAAATATGAAAACCAAGTCTTCAGAGCGGCAGCAATGAATCAAACCTATTACTGAGACTTTAAGCCTCTCCAGCTGCATGTGAAGGAGGTGTGAAAAAATGAAAGTTCAATAATCTAAAAAAAAGTAATGCCTTTCCGCACTTTGTGGGATGGTGGTGATTGTGGAGCACACAAAGTAGTATTCACTCAGTGGGTGATTTTTGCAGAAGCAGTCTGATCTAAATCTAAATCCCAATCCAAAATTAAAACTCAAGATGTGTTTCATTGCTTCTGAGCCAAGATTTTTCTCAACTGTATTCTCTAGCTAAGCTCCTCTAAGTCTCTGATCATCTTGTGATTTTACCTTACTTCGAATGAAAGTCTTTAGAACATCCCTTTTGAAAAAAAATGTGCAAGACACACCTGCCTGGATTATTGCTTCTTATTTTCATTACCTAATTTGGAAAATCATAAATTGTCTCCTATAAATTGGAATAGTAAAATGGAGTGGAAAAATGTCTCCAGAATTTAATGTTTCTTACTGTGTTTTCCTGAGAGATCCTCAGTTTACAGAATATAGCTACAATGATTTTTCAGTTTTTTTAACTTGTGGTGTTAAAAATGATAAATTTTGATAAATATGAATAGTTAAATTTTCTTTTGATGGAAAGACAAAAATTGATTACATCTTGTTTTTCGTTCACAGAATTTTCTTATTGCACTCAAATAATAAGTTAATAACATGTATTGATAGTTTTTGAAATAAACTTTGATGAAAATCATGACTTCACATACACTGAAAAAGCTATTTGTAATTGCTAATATAACTGAACATATAATGAAATTAAGTAACCGGTTTATAATGAGTCGCTTGTACTTAAAGCTCTAACAGAGATTTGCTTCAGCAAAATAGCATCAGATCTTCAGGTTTACCAAGAACATTGTCTTAATGTAAAATTGCTTTACTGAGCATAAGGATAATCTCATATAGCAAGATTAAAACTTACATAAATGACCACTCAGATGACAATAAGTGCTGAATAAAATTTCAAAAGCGAGAAGTCATTATTTGTAAGTTGAAAATTTCTGTCAGAAGGGCATCCTTTGTTTTGTGCTACTTGCCTATCCATCAATTCCCAGTCTCACTGATATTTTCTGTAACAGAACAATAGAGAAACATTAAATTTTCTCTTTCTCTCTCTCTCTCTCTCTTTCTGTCTCTCTCTCTCTCTCTGTGTGTGTGTGTGTGTGTATAATATGTGATCAAGAGAAATCTTGATAAAATAGGAAGTATGGATTTTGATATCTGAAGAACATTGGATTTTATTGTCTCCTTGCAAAGTGATCTATTAACTATAATTCTACTGAGGCACTAATATGACATTACTTAAATGCTTAAATAACACCTAGGTAGATAACATATGGATAACATCTGCCACAAAACCGGTACAAGATAAAATTTCCAAAATGGCTGGAAATTTAAATACAAATTAGTCATGTGGCTTGGAAATATTTTGATACTATGGATTTACTCAGAAAACAAAAGTTGAAGAAAACAAAAAAATTAAATAAAAATACGTATTTTACTTAATATTTTAAAATATATTTAAATTTTTAAAACTCAATAAGAAATAGACAAGTCACTGAATTGATAGGTATACATAGGAATTGAATAGAGGTGATCTTCCAATAGATTCAGATACAGATAATTTGATCAAATCAAATACCCTTTAATGAAAAAGAAATAGGAAACTAAGAAGCTAGGAAATGAAGAGAATGTTCTCACCTCAGAAAAGGCATCTATGTAACTCCATAGACAACAAAACATTGTTGAAAGCCTGAAATTTTCCTTCCTAAATCAGAATCAAGGCAAGAATTCCTCTCTTATAATCTCTTTTAATATTTTAATGGATGTTTTACCTAAGACAATTGAACAAAACAGACAAACCAAATATAATCCAGATAAAAGAGGAGTAAGCAAAAGCATATTCATTTGCAGACAACATAATTTTGTATAGAGAAATAGTAAAAAATCCACATACACACTAAAAATTGACACTATTAAGTAAGTTCAGTAAGGGTGCACATTTTAAGATTAATGTACAAAACTCAACTGTATTTCTAGACAATAACAATGAACCTATGAACATGAAATTAAGAAAATAATTACATTTTTAATGGCATCAAAAAGAATAAAATATTGGGAATAAATTCACTCCCAAAACACAACCCTCATACAGCAAAAACTACAAACATTGATGAAAGAAAATAGACTTAAATGAATCACAAAATATCATGTTTCCGAATTTTTAAATGTAATGTTGTAAGATGGCAATAAACTTTAAATTGACCTACAGATTCCTTACAATTTCCAACACAATCCAAGCTGTCTTTTTTGCATAAATTGACAACATACTTCTAAACGTCATTTGGAAATGCAAATGATACAGAATGTACAAAACATCTTGAGGAAATAAATGCAAAGTTGGGAAACAACTTGTTTTCAAAACTTACTAAAAAGTTATATTAATCAAGAATGTGTAGTAATGGGATAAGTTTAGACACATATATCAATGTATATGTTTAAAAAAAGAAAAAAAAAGAAAATAACTCATTGATTGAGAGTCAGTTATTTGTCCACAGGGGTGCTTATTCTATTCAATGGAGAAAAACAATTTTTCAACAATATTATTCTGACACTCAAGTCAGCCTCCTATTATACACCATATATAATAATTAATTGAAGATTATCTTAATGAGAACTAAACTCATGAATAGAAGAAAAATAACTACAGATTTTTGTGATGTTGATTGTACAACATTTCTAACACATGATTATGACATGTATGGTGCAGCAATTAATATAAAATAAAGTGGACTCATCAAAATAAAAAAAATTATTCAAAAGACACTATCAAGACAGTGAAGAGGTGACTCACAGAATGTATGAAAATATTTGAAAATGATAAATCTGGTAAAAGCAAGGATACATCATGCGGAATATATTTAAAATATTTAAAACTCAATAAGAAATAGACAAGCTACTGAATTGAAAGGTAGACATAGCAATTGAATAGACATTTTTCCAAAGATTTACAAATGACCTATAAGCACATGAAAAGATGCTCAACATCTTTAGTCTTTCAGGAAAGATCATTTAAAATCACAGTAAAATACCACTGGACATCTACTAGAATAATTACAATGAGAAAACACAGCCAATTACAAGTATTAGCAAGAATATGGAAAAATTAGAATACTCCATATACTGCTGGTGGGAATATAAAATGGTATGATTGCTTTGGAAAAGAGTTACTCAAAAGTCAAACACAGAAGTACCAAAAGACCCAGAAATTTGGCAAATATATATACGTATGTGTGTATATATATATTCAGTAAGTTTGCAGGTTAAGATAAAATGTATATGTATTTTTATATGTATATACACACACATATCTATATATGTATATATTCAAAGTAATTTAAAATATGTTTCCACAAATAATCACTTGCGTAAGTGATCATGGTACCATTATTCATATTAGCTATACACTGGAATAAAACATATTGTTTATCAATAGATAAGCAAAATGTGGTCTATGTATACAATGAAATATTTATAAACAGGAATACATTATTCATAGGTGCTTCAACAAGGATGAGACATGAAAACATATGATGAGTGAAAGAAGCCAGACAAAAAAGGACACATCTTTTTTTTTTATTATTTTACTTAAGTTCTGGGGAACATGTGCAGAATGTGAAGGTTTGTTTCATAGGTACACACATGCCATGTTGGTTTGCTGCATCCATCACCCAGTGATCTACATGGTGTTTCTCCTAATGCTATCCCTCCTCTATCCCCCTAACCCCTGCTCTCCCTCCCCTATCCCCCATCCCCTGACAGGCTCTGGTGTGTGATGTTCCCCTCCCTGTGTCCCTGTGGTCTCATTGTTCAACATCTATTTATTAAAGAAAACATGCAGTATTTGGTTTTCTGTTCTTGTGTCAGTTTGCTGAGAATAATAGTTCCCAGCTTTATCTATGTCCCTGCAAAGGAAATAAACTCATCATTTTTTATGGCTGCATAGTATTCTATGGTGTATATGTGCCAAATTTTCTTTGTCTAGTCTATCATTGATGGGCATTTGGGTTGGTTCCAAGTCTGCTATTGTGAACAGTGCCAGAATAAACATACATGTGCATGTGTCTTTATAATAGAATGATTTATAATCCATTGAGTGTATACCCAGTATTGGGATTGCTGGGTCAAATGGAATTTCTAGTTCTAGACCCTTGAGGAATCACCACACTGTCTACCACAATGGTTGAACTAATTTACACTGCCACCAACAATATAAAAGAGTTCCTATTTCACCACATCATCTCCAGCATTTGTTGTCTCCTGATTTTTTAATGATCACCATTCTAACTGGAATGAGATAGTATCTCAATGTGGTTTTGATTTGCATTTCTCTAATGACCAGTGGTGATGAGCATTTTTTCATTGTTGGCTGTATAAATGTCTTCTTTTGAGAAGTGTCTTCATATTCTTCACCCACTTTTTGATGGGATTGTTTTTTTCTTGTAAATTTGTTTAAGTTATTTGTAGATTCTGAATATTATCCCTGTTTCAGATGGGTATATTGCAAAAATTTTTTCCCATTCTGTTGGTTGCCAGATCACTCTAATGATAGTTTATTTTGCTGTGCAGAAGATCTTTAGTTTAACTAGATCCCATTTGTCTACTTTGGCTTTTGTTGCCATTGCTTTTGGTGTTCAGTCATAAAGTCCTTGCCCATGCTTATGTCCTAAATGATATTGCCTACATTTTTTTTTCTAGGGTTTTTATGGTGTTAGGTCTTATGTTTAAATTTTTAATTCATCTGGAGTTAACTTTTGTATAAAGTGTAAGGATGGGATCCAGTTTCAGCTTTCTGCGTATGGCTAGCCAGTTTTCCCAACACCATTTCTTAAATAGAGAATACTTTCACCATTGCTTGTTTTTGTCAGGTTTGTCAAAGATCAGATGGCTGTAGATGTGTGGTGTTATTTTTGAAGCTTCTGTTCTGTTCCATTCATCAATATCCCTGTTTTGGTACCAGTACCAAAGCCAGTACTGTTTTGATTACTGTAGCCCTGTAGTGCAGTTTGAAGTCAGCTAGGGTGATTCCCCAAGTGTTTTTTTTTGTTTGTTTGTTTTGTTTTTGCTTAGGATTGTATTGGCTATGCAGGCTTTTTTTTTTTTTTTTTTTGATTTCATATGAAATTTAAGGTTTTTTTTGTTTTGTTTTGTTTTGTTTTGTTTTTTTGCCAGTTCAGTGTAGAAAGTCAATGATAGCTTGGTGGGATAGCATTGAATCTATAAATTACTCTGGGCAGTATGGCCATTTTCACAATATTGACTCTTCCTAACTACGAGCATGGAATGTTTTTCCATCTGTTTGTGTCCTCTGTTATTTCCTTGAGCAGTAGTTTGTAGTTCTCCTTGAAGAGTACTTTACATCCCTTGTTAATTGGGTTCCTAAGTATTTTTTTTCTCTTTGTAGCAATTATGAATGGGAGTTCATTCATGTTTAGCTCTCTGTTCATCTGTTTTTGGTGTATAGGAATGCTTATGACTTGCACATTGATTTTGTATCCTGAGACTTTGCTGAAGTGGCTTGTCAGCTTAAGATTTTGGGCTGAGATGGTGGGGTCTTCTAAATATATAATCATGTTGTCTGCAAATAGAGACAACTTAACTTCCTCTTTTCCTAGTTGAATACCCTTTATTTCTTTTTCTTGCCTGATTGCCCTGGCCAGAACTTCCAATACTGTGTTGAACAGAAGTGGTGAGAGAGGGCATCCTTACCCCGTGCCAGTTTTCAAGGGGCATAGTTCCAGTTTTTGCCCATTCAGTATGATATTGGCTGTGGATTTGTCATAAAAAGCTCTTATTATTTTGAGATACTTTCCACTAATAGCTAGTTTATTGAGAATTTTTAGCACAAAGGGCTGTTGAATTTTGTCAAAGGCATTCATTTTATCTATTGAGATAATCATGTGGTTTTTGTCTTTGATTCTGTTTATGTGATGGATTACATTTATAGATTTGCATATGTTGAACCAGCCTTGCATCCCAGGGATGAAGCTGACTTGATCATGATTTAAAAGCATTTTGATGTGCTATCACATTCATTTGCCAGTATTTTATTGAGGATTTTTGCATCAATGTTCATTATGAATATTGGCCTGAAATTTTATTTTTTAGTTGTGTCTCTGCCAGGTTTTGGTATCAGGATGATGCATAACCACTATGAATAAACTGCATGAACTAACAGACAAAACAACCAGCTAGCATCAAAATGGCAGGATCAAATTCACACATAACAATATTAACCTTAAATGTAAATGGACTAAATGTCCCCATTAAAAGACACAGACTGGCAAATTGGATAAAGAATCAAGAACCATCAGTATGCTGTATTCAGGAGACCCATCTCGTGCAAAGTCACACGTAGGCTCAAAATAAAGGGATAGAGGAAGAGTTACCAAAAAAAAATGGAAAGAAAAAAAAAAAGCAGGATTCACAAGCCTGGTCTCTGATAAAACAGACTTTAAACAAAAAAAGATCAAAAGAGACAAAGAAGGACATTACATGATGATAAAGGGATAAATGCAGCAAGAAGAGCTAACTATCCTAAATGTATATGCACCCAATACAGAAATACCCAGATACATAAAGCAAGTTCTTAATTACCTACAAAGAGACTTAGACTCCCGCACAGTAATAGTGGGAGATTTTAACACCCCACTGTCAATATTAGACATATTAATGAGACAGAAAATTAACAAGGATATCCAGAAGTTGAACTCAGATGTGGACCAAGCAGACCTCATAGACATCTACAGAACTCTCCACCCAAAATCCACAGAATATACATTATTCTCAGCACCACATCACAGTTATTCTAAAATTGGCCACATAATTGGAAGTAAAACACTCCTCAACAAATGCAAAAGAATGGAAATCACAACAAACAGTCTCCCAGACCACAGTGCAATCAAATTAGAGCTCAGGATTAAGAAACTCGCTCAAAACTTCACAAGTACATGGAAACTGAACAACCTGCTGCTGATTGGCTGCTGGATAAATAATGAAATGAAGGCAGAAATAAAGATGTTCTTTGAAACAAATGAGAATGAAGACACAATGTACCAGAATCTCTGGCACACATAAAGCAGTGTCTAGAGGGAAATTTATATCACTAAATGCTCATATGAGAAGCGAGGAAGGATCTAAAATTGACACCCTATCATCAAAATTAAAAGAGATAGAGGAGCAAGATCAAACAAATTCAAAAGCCAGCAGAAGGCAAGAAATAACTAAGATCAGAGCGGAACTGATGGAGATAGACACACAAAAATATCATTCAAAAAATGAATGAATCCAGGAGCTGGTTTTTTGAAAAGATCAACAAAATAGATAGACTGCTAGCCAGACTAATAAAGAAAAAAGAGACAAGAATCAAATAGATGCGATGATAAAGGGGGTATTACCACGAATCCCATAGAAATAAAAACAACCATCAGAGAATACTATAAACACCTCTATGCAAATAAACCAGTAAATCTAGAAGAAATGGATAAATTCCTGGACACTTACACCTTCTCAAGACTAAACCAGAAAGAGGTAGAATCCCTGAATAGACCAATAACAAGGGCTGAAAATGAGGCAGCAATTAATAGCCTACCAACCAAAAAAAGTCCAGGACCAGATGGGTTCATGGCCAAATTCTAACACAGGTACAAAGAGAAACTGGTACCATTCCTTCTGAAACTTTTCCAAAGAATAGAAAAAGAAGGAATCCTCCTTAACTCATTTTATGAGGTCACACCTTGTATGAATCCAGTTATATGGAATGCCCAGAATAGGCAAATCAATAGGATAAAAGTAGAATAGTGATTTTCAGAGGTAGGGAAAAGAGTGAATGGAAAGTGCCTGCTAAAGGTTATGATATTTATTATTGGATGAGAATTGAAATTAGAATATTTTTGTTATTGAAATAACAATAAATAGCATGTTTAAAGTTCTGATGGAAAAGGTAGATTATAAGCACCATCAGAAATTAAATATCAGCAGAGAGATGTAATTTGTAAGAGCGAATTGAATGCTCGTTTCACAAATAACACCACCACAAACAACAAAACAGTAACAAAGGATGTCTTTATGGGCACATCTGTAACATGACATGGCTGAGAAAAAAAATAAATCAGTGAATTTTAGGATAAGTCAGCCAAAATACACAGATTGAAATGCAAATAGAACAAAATAGAAAAGAAAGAGGAGAAGGACTAGAAGTGGGAGGAAGGGGAGCAGAGATTCAGGAAGAGGAAGAAGAATGGGAGGATTAAGAGAAAGAGGAAAAAGAAAAAGATGAGGATAAGGAGAAAGAGATGAAGAAGAATGAGAAGAGGAGGAAAAGGAATAGAACATTTAACAGTTATGTGAGACAATATCCAAAATTCTAGCATGCACATATTTGTAATTACCTAATAGTTTGCCAAAGTCACTATATAGTAAATGGGCTAGCTGTACTTCATTCAGGCTTTCAAACTTCAAACTCAAATTTTATGCAATCAATTTTCAAACTCAGATTATTTACAAAGTACTAAGTTGTATTCCAGAAAAATATACATATACTGTAGTAGATTGGGTAAATGAATAATAGCTGTTGCACTGAAATCGCAAACATTAGTCTTTAACATGACTAAAATCTATACCTTTCCCTAAAACCCAGTCCTTTAAAGCACAGACTGTATTGCCGGGAGTTCTCTGACAAGTGGTAACTTGGACACCTATGTCCTTCTAATTTGCTATTTTTGCATGGCAAGCAAGAGCTTGGTGTACACCAAAGAGATGTTGTATCCACAACTAGATATTGCATATATTAATTCTGCTCAGATTTTATTGAACAGAACCCAGTGACATAGCCCCAGAATAAAGGCAAGGAATTGGGGAATGAACATTTCTTGTCTGGTCAGGAGAAAATGTGAATAATGCATATTTAGTATTTGTCTGCCACTATACGCATATTATATGTCCACATATTATGTGGTATATTGATTTTATCTTATAATTTCCTTAATAAGGCATATAATATTTCACTAATAAAACCTAGGTATCATCTTTTTGATGGGAGCAGTGGCTCATGCCTGTAATCCCAGCACTTTGGTAGGCAGAAGCTGGTGGATCACATGAGGTTGGGAGTTTGAGACCAGCCTGGCCAACATTGTAAAACCTCATTTCTACTAAAAATACAAAAATCAGTTGAGTGTGGTGGGGTGTGCCTGTAATCCCAGCTACTTGGGAGGCTGAGGCAGGAGAATCCCTTGAACCTGGGAAGTGGAGGCTGCAGTAAGCTGAGATTGCACTATTGAGCTCCAGCCTGGGCGAAAAGAGTGAAATTCTGTCTTGAAAAAAAAAAAAAAAAGAAAACCTACAAATCATATTTTGTATTAGTTTTCTATCGTTTCATAACAATAAACACAAACTTAGAAATTCAAAACAAAAGCAGTACAGATTTATGATTTCACAATTTATTTGGATCAAAGGTAGAAGCATAAGCTAGGTGGGTCTTTTGCTCTAAATCTTCAGCAGAATGAAATCAAGGTTTTGGAAAGGATTGCAGTCTCATCTGGAGCTTGGAGTTCTCTTCTAAACTTAAAGATTTCTGGCAGAATTTCATTTTTTGTGGTTGTAGATCTGAGGACTTCAAATCTAAGAGGATGCCCATTATTCCCTGCCATGTGATCATCTCTAAACATGGACACTTTTTAATTCAAATCCAACAGAAGTATATCTAAACTGCTTCAAATCTCCTTGACTTTTTCTATCTTGGAGCTCTAAGCCCTCTTTTAAAAACTCCCTTGAACCAATGCTGTCTTTACCACTGGAAACATTCATTAGTGCCATTAAATCTAATTAGATTAGAAAAACACTTCCAGAAAACCCAGAAAATTTAAAATAATACATCCTTTAAAATATATTGTCTGTTATCACTTTTTGTATCAAAATCTTTATCAACTAGAGTTCTACAACGGAAACAGTAGACTGCAATTATAAAGGAATTTGCTGCTAAAGCAACGGTGGATGTTTACTCAGTAATTCTCAATGTGGTCTGAAGTCTGAAAGATCATGGCCAGGCTGGAACTACATGGGGATGGACCAAACTTACTGCAACAAGTGGCAATCAATCTTTTCTCACTGAGGAAAGTCCAAACTCACTTTTAAGAATTTCCTACTGATTAAATCAAGTATACCCAGGAGTCTGGAATTTAAAGATAACTTATTGGGGACTTTTACTTTACCTCCACCACCAAGAAAAAAGAAAGAGAGAAAGAGAGAAGAGAGCTAGAGAGAGAGAGAGAGAGAGAGAGAGAGAGAGAGAGAGAGAGAGAGGGAAATAAGGAAAGAAAGAAGGAAAGAAAGAAAAAGAAAGAAAAGAAAAAAAGGGAAAAAAAAAGAAAGAAAAAAGAAAAAAGAAGAAAGAAAAGGAAAGAAATAAAGGAAGGAAAGAAAGAAAGAAATTGTTTCATAAAACGCATAGACTAGTGTGTTTGAGTAACTGGGAGAAGTTAGGCTACAAATGGCTGTTCAATCTCCTTTGTCACCCAGTACTTATAGGAGAAGATTCTTTTGTAGCCCATCCTATCTAGACACATTAGATAGGGAATTCTGAAGAACAAAGTTTCGCTTAGCCAATTGGACAAAGTTGTTATAGTTCACCACTTGTCAATATGGCACCCATTCACATATCCTTAAATATACATCTGCTAAAATAATAATCTATGTATATAAATAATAATTAAATCATATCTCCACAAGATACACTTATATAGCATACAGTAAAAAACCTTTTTTTTTTTTTTCCAGAAAAGAATACAGAGTCCCTATGTGATATTTACTCTTCCCCACTGGTATCCCAATCCCTGATCATCCAATCGTGCCATTTGCCATTAGATCATCTCTCATTTCAGGTAAAAGATGTAAGAAAAATTAAAAATAAATAAAGTACACAGCTCAAGATTATACACTAGTAGGATTTCCCTTCACCACTCTATGTTAGACCCATAATATAATTAAAGTTTCTTAGGGAATGTGTTGTTACTCCTTGCAACTGTCTATATTTATTGCTACATGAATGAGAACACTTTAAAAATGTTGTTCCATTTCCAAATTAGATATTGACTCTATAAATAGCCACGATTCTCTCTCCTTTAAAGTGTTTCAAATTTAATCTACATACAAAGTCTACAGTTTTGAAAGTATTTGGCAGATTGTAACAACAGGCAATGTTAAAGAAAAAAAATTTTCAGAGGATAAACAGCTTATTTCTTGATTTCTGTTTGTGAGGAGTTATCTTTAACCACTGTTATTATCTTTTCCTTTTAATATTATAGCAAGTAAAAAGATTGTCAAGAAAATTGATTTTGTCCCCAAAGAATGCATTCCAAGAATAGTTTTTCACAGTCATGGTTTTGGTTTCTTGAGAAAAAATCAAAGACATGGACTTCTATGCTCCTATTTTTGGCAGCTTGTTGTATTACCTTAAGTAAATATATATGCATAGGCACTTGTGTGTGTGCACCTATATATTTACAAAATGTCGCAATAGAGCAACTGCACTAAATTGTTTATATTCATCCTGCAGGAACAGTGAAGAATTAGTATGGTTCACCTCAGAAGATACGATAATTTTAAAAAGATGAGTGTGATCATACAAGTTCTGTAAAACTGCAATATCTCTTATGAAACTAAACTTGTATACAGAAAAATGTTACCTCTAAAAATTTATTTCCTTTAGGTAGATATAGTTGAGTCAGTAGGAACACCTGTATTTATCTAATAAGGTACAAACACATTTTTACCAAGAGATCTGTCATTTGTATATTCTTTCAAATTCAGTGTTATGATTTATATTGTATTCAGAAAATAAAATCAAATTCTAGAGGAATAAGCTGAATGATTATGACTGTAAGTGTAAATTTACCAGAGTAGATTTTGCTTTGCTGTAATATGTCTCTGTATTATAGGTAGAAGTACCAGTATTAATTGGAACATAGGCTCAGTAATGGGTGTTACTAGCAGAATTGTTCGGTAAAAATTTCACAAAAAACAGTAAACAAATTATAGTAGAATAAAAATAAATCAGTAACTTTTACATAGTATGATTTTTCCTTTCTATACAGTAAAATAATAAATTTTAAATTAGGAGCTATTTTAATTTTCTAGCCCTCCCTATACATTTTATGTATGTATCTCATTTTCATCTTAATGAAAACTATTCCAATTTTTAAGATGAAATATGGAAGAAATAGGTATTTAGATGATCACTTACAGAATTTAAATATGTTGGCATCACTGCTATTTTAATGAAAAAACAAAGGAGATTTTATATATATATATATATATATATCTCACATATGTATACATTATTATAAAATAATATTTTCTGTGTAGAATTGAAGGTATTTTGGGGTGGATAATGAGGTCAAGAGATCAGGACCATTCTGGCCAACATGGTGAAACCCTGTCTCTATTAAAAATACAAAAATTAGCTTGGCATAGTATCACATGCCTATAGTCCCCACTACTCGAGAGGCTGAGGCTGGAGGATTGCTTAAACCTGGGTTGTGTACCAAAAATATAAATATTTCATTTTATTATTAATATTTTCAGTCAGAAGATTATCAAGTGACTTATACCTGTTTCATAATAAACCTTGTTATTTTAAAGAACATATAATTATTTTCTGTAAATTAATGTTTAAATGAAGCAAAAATAAATGCTAACTTCAGTTTTATAAAAGAATAACTTAATTGTGAACTCTGTGACTTTATCCAATGAAGTAATATGTTAAAGGGAAAATCCGAAACTAAATTTTAGAAACACTTAATGCAAACTTATTAGGCTCTGGCCTCTGGTGATGCTTAAATGAAAAATAGAGAGTCTCTTTCTTCAAGTTAGTTAAAAATGTAATGGAGAGAAGAATGTGTAAAAACAAGTGATTATTAAAAAGTATATTAAGCATTAAGTTAATTATAAATGTCATTCCTTAGGGACCCAGGGAATAATTTCTTATATCAAAATGATAAAACTTTTTAAAAATGATATTTTCTGGTTGTTAAAAAAGACAAAAAAATTTATAAGCCTTGCAAGTGGGTTAATAATAACAGGAAAAGAATGTTGATTAACAGGGAGTACAAATGGAAGGCCTAGAATTCAGGGGCAGCTGAAAGAAAAATTGCCAAAGGATCCATGTCATGATAGAACTTTTAAAACATAGGACTAAGAATTTATATTTTAAAGTCTTCTAAAGCTGCATGCTAGACAGAACATAAAAATCATGGTTCACATTTGGGATGCACACCAGAGCAAACTGTGCCTAAGATTACTGTGGTAACAACAAAATTATTATTCTGAAAAATCTAGACCAAGATGATTAAGAAATATTACAGTATTCATGAAAGAAAGTTTAATTAGCTGTGAACATAAGAGAGAAGAGCATATAGTTGTGTTTTGTCAGTCACAAATAAAGAATCCTTTCACAAAATTTGTCATAAGGTCCTTGGAAACAGTTAAAACTACATGACATTAATATTTTAATGATATTAAAAGACCGAGTGATAAAGACACCAATAAACAAAGTAGATTAAAACAAAAGCTATTTTAAATCTTTGATAGGGTGTGTTGGAAGAGTTTGCCAGTTTGACAAAATGGGAGGCTGCAATCTAAATCTGGAAAAGGTATTGTATTTGAATCCATTCATGAAAATTGGACACAAAATAATGAATAAACCAGTCACACAGGATTTAGTATAGGAGAATAGAAGTTTTATTGTAACAGAGGCTCAAAAAGATTATCAATTAATTTACTAGACTTGGGATAATTGACCCTAAGTCATCTCCTCCTTTTTCTTCTTCTGGCATTTATGAACATATACAAGTATAAATAAATCAAATTATGAAATGAAAATTAAGAGACCATGTATTCGGACTCAACACAGTCTAAATATCACTGAATAACTTTGTACATGTTCTCATTTTATATATATATATTACATATATATATACATATATATGTAATATATATATGTGATATTCATATATATGTAATGTATATACTTGTGAGTGTAGCAATTGCTTATTTAATTGTAGTAGTAGTTTTGTGGTTGTAATAATTTTATAGTTGTAATATTATTAGTCGTTGTAAAAATATTTTAATAGTTTTGTAATGTGATTAGTTGAAATGGTCTTGTAGTTTTTGTAACTATTAATGATATATTTGTTGAAGTACTTGTAAGGAAGATCACTGGGAACAGAGATAATTGGCATATCTTGTCCAATTCATCTTTAAGCGAATGAATGTACATAGCCAAAATTATTTTGTCTAAAACCAAGCATTTTAATGGGAAAATATAGACTAAGAAATCAGAACAGTTGATTTTATTAAGTCCTGACTCTACTAGTTTACATGCTTTGTAATCTTAGACAATATACCTGCGTCTCGCAGACTTTGTTTCACCTTAAAACATGAACATGATGGTGGGGGAAGGGATATGGGATGGAATAAGCAAGAAAATATTTTATGTTGAAGATTTATTTTCTAAAACATAATATATGTTAACATGCTTTATCCAGTCTGTCATTTCAGTGACAAACTGACACAAGAACAGAAAACCAAACACCACATTTTCTCACACCTAAGTGGGAGTTGAACAATGGAAACACATGGACACAGGGAGGGGAACATCACACACCGGGGCCGGTCGGGTGGTGGGGGGATTGGGATGGGATAGCCGGGTTTGGGGGTATTGGGGAGGGATAGAATTAGGAGAAAACCTAATGTAGATGATGGGGTGATGGATGCAGCAAACCACCATGGCACGGGTATACCTATGTAACAAACCTGCAAGTTCTGCACATGTACCCCAGAACTTAAAGTATAATAGATAAATTAAACAAAACAAAACAAAAAACCATTCTTTTGAATACTAAAACCAGTCATAAATTCATTGCAAGCAGGCAGGCGCATCCTGTCAGTCATTTGTGTGGTTGGTAGGCTGTTTGCAAGTATCATGTTTGGTGATTAGGAAATAGTTGCCAATGTTACATTTCACATATTTCTCATTAGAATCAAGATTTTCAGCTTCTCTTGAAAATCTGAAATATCTGACAACACTGATTTAAAACTCTTTGAAGGTAAAAATTAGTAGGAACTGAGTAACTGTTGCCTTTTAAGCAAGGCATGCTCCCTCTAGTCTCAACTTCATACATCTCTTTGTGTTCTCCCTGACATAAGGATGATGTCACTTGTCACCATTGTACTTGATAAATTTTGTCCTAATTGAGTTTAGAGAAATATGAAATGTTTTTTCAGCCTAATCACTGTTAAATTTTGACGTCAATATATACTGAAGGACTAGCGTGTTTTGTATTTTCTTGGGGACAGTAGAATATTCATGCATGTTTAGTTTGTAAAAACGAAATCTGTGTTAAGATAAAGCTAGACAAAATTAACCAATTTTCATATCTCCATCTAGTACCTTATTTACATTGTTTCTCTAGTTATTTGAGTCACAAATTTTGTTTCAGAAAATACAAATATTAACTGAAAAGACTCACTGATATAGGGATGAAATTATAGAACAGTAAGTTTTGTTGGTATGCCAAGAGATGGTAGGGAAAAAATGTTGATATATTCAATTATCGTGCTTAATTTTCAGTGACATAATCACAGCAGTTCCTTACACTTCAGCATCTCCAAATATTATTAAATTTCCTTTAATTCGTACTTTAATGCCAAGATGCCAACATATCTTTTTAAATTCTGTGAAATAAAAATTCTACGTTTGTATTTTTTTTTGTTATTATCCTTGAGCAGTCAGACATATTTTATGTAACTAAACTTCTACCTCAAAATTATCTAGTTTGGATCAAAACAATTTTGAAAAGTTAATGCTGTAATTCTTATCAGTTAGACTTTGAAAGAAAATCTCCATGCGTTTTTATATTGTGATTCTTTTCACCTAGTTAAAATTTAATTTACTTTTTTGCATATTTTAAAGTAGACTTTTATTTCCAGCTTCTATCTTTCTCACCACTGTATGGTTCATAAAACTAAAAGACATTTCTTGAATTTTCTATATATTTAAAAAAATAAGTATATACTACTTTAGCAACAATATGATATTAAATGATCATATTGTAATAGTTAATGACTTAAATATTACATATATAAAAGAATAAGGCTATTGTTCAAAAGACAAGCAAACAATAAAGCACAACGTAGTGTTTTATGATGCAGAATGTAAGAACTATAATAACAGTAAATATAATACTCAGCATTCATTAAAATTATCTGTTACATCATCATTACAAGAAAATAAATTGACATCATAATTTAAAACAAGTAACATGTAGTTAAGCATTTATTAAAAATAATTTGTTATACTGACACTCAGAAGCTCTAATTCACATAAAGCAAAACATAGCTCTTAAATAAATTTACTTCTTGATGCTTGTAATGATGTAGTCTAGACATAGCTAAAATCTCTAATTAAAATATTTTGAGTATGATTATAATAAAATAATGCTTATGAAATCATAGGTTATTTTTTGAAAAAAAATTTTGATGGTTGTTAGAATTGAGACATCTGCATAAACTACTTTATAAAGTCATCTTTTTTAGGATTATGACTATTTACCTTTCCAGTATAAGAAAACATAGCAACTGCAATATAACCACAGAAAAGTCAATTGATAAAACCTTTTACATAATGATCACTGCTAGTTTTCACTGATAAATGATATTTTTTTCTTAAGCATTTATATTAGGTATAAGTTTTGTATTTGTTCTTTCTGGCTAATGGAATACATGAAAGTTTTGCTGAGAAATTAGGTGGGATTAGGAAAAGTATTACTTCCCCTTCCTGTAAACAGGAGATGTCTAGAAGAAAAGGGAGAGGTAGAGATTTGACTATTAAAAGTACTTTTCAAAAATGTATATAAGTGTTTGAGGTATATGTGCTATTCTATTATATGCATAGGTTGCATAGTGGTCAATTCAGGGCTTTCAGGGTATTGATCACCTAAATAATGTGTGTTGTACCCACTTGTTTCACATCCTTCTCCCCACTCCTATCCACTCACCCTTCCAAGTCTTCATTACCTATTATTCTACTCTCTATGTTCGTGTAAACACATTTTGTAGCACCCACTAGTCAGTGAGAATATGCTACATTAGTTTTTTTTGTGCCTGACTTGTTTTACTTAGGATAATGATCTCCAGGTCCACCCATATTGCTGTAAAGAACATGATTTCATTCTTTATTTATGGCAGAATAGTCTTACATTGCATATATATAACACATTTTCTTTAGCCATTCACCTGTTGATGGACACTTGGGTTGATTAATTGTGAATGGTGCTGCAATAAACATTTGAGTGCAGGTATCTTTCTAATATAATCATTTCCTTTGAATAAATACTCAGTAGTGAGATGGCTGGATTGTAGTTCTATTTCTAGTCTTTGAGAAACCTGCATATTATTTTCCATAGAATGTGTACTAATTTATACTCCCATGAACAGTGTATAAGTGTTCCCTTTTCTCCACATTCTCACCAACATCTGTTCTTTTTTGAGTTATTAATAGTAGCCATTCTCAATTCCAACTGGGGTAAGTTAATATTTCACTGTGGTTTTGATTTGCCTTTCTCTGATGATTAGTGATGTTTTGCATTTTTTCATGTACCTGTTGGCCATTTGCATGTCTTCTTTTGAAAAATGTCTATTCATATCCTGTGCCCAACTTTAATGGAATTATTTATGCTTTTGTTGTTGTTTAGCTGTTTGAGATCCTTGTATATTGTGAATATTAGTCTCCTGTAAGATGAATAGTAAGCAAATATTTTTTCCCATTCAACAGGTTGTCTCTTCACTCTGTTGATTATTTCTCTCACTGTGAAGAAGTTGTTTAGTTAAGTCCCATTTGTCTACTTTTGTTATTGTTGACTGTGCTTTTGAGGTGTTAGTCATAAATTCTTCAACCACACCCATGTCAAGAAGAGTTTTCTTCATGTTTTCCTGAAGTAGTTTTATAGTTTCATGTCTTACATCTAACTCTTTAATCCATCTTGATTTAATTCTTGTTTAAGATATAGGGATCATATTTCATTCTTCTGCATATGGCAGTACGTCTTTCCAAAAACCATTTATTGAAGAGGGTGTTCTTTTATTAGTGTATGTTACTGTCAGCTTTGTTGAAGATTAGATGGCTGTAACTATGTGGCTTTATTTCTGGGTTCTTTATCTGTTCATTGATCTTTGTATATAGTTTTATATACATACCATGCTATTGTGGTTGCTATAGGCTTGTAATGTAAGATGAAGTCAGGTAATATGATACCTCAAGCTTTATCCTTTCTTCACTCAGGGCTACTTTGGCTATTCAGACTCATGTTGGTTTCATACTAATTTTAGGATTGTTTTCTAATGCTTTGAAAAATACATTTAGTATTTTGATAGGAATTGAACTGAATTTGCATGTTGCTTTGGACAGTATGGTCATTTTAATGACATTAAGTTTTCCAATCCATAAGCATGGGATGTTTTTCCATTTGTTTGTGTCATCTACATGTCTTTCATCAGTGTTTTGTAAATTTCCTCATAGAGATAGTTCGCCTCATTGGTTAAATATATTCCTAAGTATTTTATTTTTTGGTGGTCATTGTAAATTAGATTGCCTTTTTTATTTATTTCTGATCTAGGTCATTGTTGGTATATATAAACATACTTATTTTATACATCAATTTTGCATGATGAAATTTTACTAAATTCATTTATCAAATCTAGAAAATATTGACAGTTTCTTTAGAGTTTTCAAGATATAAGCTTATATAATCAGCAAACATATGTAATTAGGGATTATAGACTTTATTAGGGATAATTAGACTTCCTCTCTTCCAAGTTGGATACCTTGTATTTCTTTCTCTTCCCCTACTGCAGAGGAATGGTGAGAGGAGACATTCTTGTCTTGTTCCAGTTCTTAGAGGAAACATTTTCAACATTTTCCTATTCAGTGTGATATAGCTGTGTGTTTGCCATAATGGCCTTTATTATTCTGAAGTTTCTTAATACCAAGTTTGTTAAGAGTTTTTATCATCAAGGGATGATGAATTTTGTCAAATGCTTTCAATGCAGCCATTAAAATGTGTGTTCTTTTCCCTTAATTCTGTTTATGTGATATATTTATTGATTTGCATATGTTGAACCATCCTGCATCCCTGGTATAAAGTCCACTGGACCATGGTATATAATATCTTGCCATAGTGATGGATTCAGTTTGCTAGTATTTTGTTGGGGATTTTTGCATCTATGTTCATCAAATATATTGGTCTGTAGTTTTTCTTTTTATGTTGCATTTTTGTCTGGTTTTGGTGTCAGGGTAATATTGCCCTTGTGGAATGAGTTAAGAAGAAATTTTTCCTCCTTGATTTTTTGAAACAGTTTCAGGAGAATTGGTATTCTTTCTTCCTTGCATATTTGGTAGAATTTGGGTGTGAATCCATCTGGTCCTAGGGTTTTCTTTGTTGGGATATTGGTTCACTCTTGGGAAGCTGTATTTTTCCAAGAATTTATCCGTTTTCTCTAGATTTTTTATACTTGCGAATGTATAGTTCTTCCTAATAGTCTCTGATGGTCTTGTACATTTTTGTGTTATCAGTTGTAGTGTTTCCATTTTCATTTCTGATTTTGTTTGTTGGGTCTTCTTTTCTTGGTTAGTCTAGCTAGGAGTTTTTAAAAATTGTTTATCTTTCTGAACAACCAACTTTTGTTTTACTTGATCCATTGTAAATATTTTAGTCTCTGTTTCATTTAGTTATGCTCTAATCTTTGTTATTTCTTTTTTCCTCCCCTTTTGGATTTGGTTGTTCTTTTGTTTCTAGTCTCTTGAGGTGTGTTGTGAAATTAATTGCAATTTTTACAGGTTTTTAATTTGTATTTTATTTTTCATTTGAGACACTGTCTCACTCTGTTGCCTAGGCTGGATTCAGTGGTGTCATCTTGGCTCACTGCAGCCTCCACCTCCTGGGCTCAAGCAATCCATTCCCCTTAGCCTCTCAAAGTGCTGAGATTAAAGGAATGAGCCAACTGTGTCTGGCCTGCTTTTCTCAATATAGGCACCTCAGCACTGCTTTTGCTCTATTTCACAAGATTTTGATATACTGTGTTTTAATTTTCATTTAATTCAATTATTTTATCTTAATTTCCCAACAGTCATCCCAGACTGTGTTGTTTTATGTTAGTCTAGTTTCTAAATCTGATAATTTTAAAATCTAAATATATAAAGACATACCTAAGACTTAGCAATTTACAAAAGAAAGAGATTTAATGGACTTATAGTTCCACATGGCTAGGAAAGCCTCACAATCATGGCAGAAGGCAAGGAGTAATTCACACCTTATATGGATGACAGAAGACAAAATGAGAGCTTGTAAAGAGAAATTCCCCCTCATAAAACCATCAGATCTCATGAGACTTATTTGCCATCATGAGAACAGCATGAAAAAACCTGCCCCCATGATTGATTACCTCCCACCAAGTCCCTCTCACAACACATGGGAATTTGCAGGGTCCAGCCCTGCTGGGTCTAGAAGGTATTCTCTACCAGTGCGGAGATAAGAGACTATAGAAATAAAGACATGATACACCAAAATCAAGAGAAAAGGAGTTGGGCCCAGGGGACCACTACCACCAACACGCAGAGACTGGTTGTGGCCCCGAGTGCCTGGATACTCTGACTTTTATTGGGTACGAAACAGGGGGGCAGGGTAAGTAGGCTGAGTCCTCCACAGTTGTTGATAGGGTCAAGCAAATTATATGTCTAAGGCACAAGGGACCCAGGGCTTGCAAGTAGCCAAAGCAGGGGGAAACCAAATGCGTCAGCACTTTATGTTATGCTTGTCAAGTAAAAACAAAGGCTTCAAGAATTACGCTACTTCTTACTGTCTACAAAAGAGGAACCAGGTGCAGAAGTAGGGACTGACAGCAGACACAGATTGTAACCAATATAGCACAGCACCACATAGACACAATTAAACCACCGGGTAGCTGCAGGTTGGGCTGACTGATATCAGTCCTTGCACAAGAGCGTGGGGGAGTGGAGTATTCTCTGACTCACCCAAGGACAGGGCATGTTTCCTTCCGTGGTTTGCTGAGTAGCAGGTGCTTTCCCAAGCCCTGGCTACCAGAGATTTTAGATGCCCTCCAGCAGCCCCTATGTGGGTGTGATAGAGGGCTTGGTTTTGGCATTCAACAGGTTGTCCCTGCTGATCACCACCAGTTGATGTTGGACAGGTATTAATGCTCTTGCCCCATGGCCACTTTCCATAGTGTCCTCTATCAGTCCCTGACCACAGCAACCCAAAGTTCCTAGATAATCATGCATAAATACAAGAAGGCTTTAATCAAGGCTTCATGTCAATAAGATTAATATCCAATCACTCAGCTACTTATTCCTAACTATATTCTTCTTTCTATATTATATTTACTAAACAGGAAATGGCCAAGGCTTCGGTCTCCAGTTTTGGCACTTATGATACTTTCCACCCATAGGAATTCAAGATGAGATTTGGCTGGGGACACAGTCAAGCCATATCATTTTATTTCCATGTATTTGTATATTTTCCAAAGTTCCTATTGGTATTGATTGCTAGTTTTATTTATTCCACTGTGTTCTGAAACATTACTTGATTTAATTTCAATTTTTAGTAATATATTTAGATTTTTCTAGTGGCCTAACATATGGTCTGTCTCGGAAAATGTTCCGTGTGCAAATGAAAGGAATATGTATTCTGCAGTTGTTAGGTAAAATCTTCTGTAACTGGTTGATAGTACATTTGGTCTTAAGTCCAGTTTACATCTAATGTTTCTGTTGATTTTTGTCTTGATCTGTCTAGTATGGTGAGTGTTGGGTGGAAGTTCCCTACTATTATTGTATTGTTGTTTCTCTCTCTCCAGGTCTAGTAATATTTGTTTTATGAATCTAGGTGCTCCAATGTTGGGTACATATATATTTAGAATTATTATATCCTCTTTCTGAATTGAATTATTTATCATTATGTAATTGCCTTCTTTGTTATATTTGTACTGTTTATTGCTTAAAGCGTGTTTTATCTAAATAAAGCTATCACTGTATACTTTTGGTTTCAATTTATGTGAAGTATCTTTTTGCACCCCTTTACTTTCAGCATATGCATCCTTATGAGTAAGTCAGTTTCTTATAAGAAGCATACAGTAAGATCATGTTTGTTTGTTTTTTTATTCATCCAGCCAATCTATATCTTTTAAGTGGAGTATTTAATTCATTTACATTAAGGGTTATTATTAATATGTGAGGTTTTGTTTCTGTCATAGTGTCCACTGTTTTCTAGTTAGTTTTTCAAAAATTATTTGCTTCTTTCTATCTTACTGTTCATAATTGCAGTTTGGTTAAATTCCACAGTAGTGCCATTTGATTTCTTTCTCTTCCCCTTTTGTGTGATTATTTTACCAGTAAGTTTAAGCTTTCATGCATTTTTGTAATGGTAAATGTTATCTTTTCACTTCCAAGTTTAGGACTTCCTTGAGTATTTCTTGTAAGGTTGATCTGGTAGTGATGAATTCCTAAGCATTTGCTTCTCTAGAAAAGACTTTATTTCTCCTTTATTTATGAAGGCAATCATGCTGAATGTACAATTCTTAGCTGGCAGTTATTAGTTTTTCTCCCTAGAATATTGAATATATTATGTCTTTCTCTGCTGGCCTGTAAGATTTTGGTTAAGAAGTCTGCTGTTAGGCTGATGAGGTTTCCTTTATAGGCAATTATATAATTTTGTATTCTTGATTATCTATTTTCTTTATTTTTCTCTAATGGAATTATTTCAAAAGAGCTGTTTTCAAGTTATGAAATGGTTTTCTTCTTCTTGGTATAGTCTATTGTTGAAGCTTGTGAATATATTTTGTACTCCCTTCAGTGACTTATTTAATTTACACATATCTGTATTTTGTTTGTTTGTTTTTGAGTTTCCATCTCCTTGATCAAATTCTCATTGATATCCTGAATTGACTTTCTGAGTTCTTTGTATAGTTTTTCATGTTTCTTTTACATTCCATTGAGATTTCTTGCATTGCTATAAAGAAATATGTGGTACTGGATAATTTATAGAGAAAAGTGGTTTAATTGGCCCTCAGTTCTTTAGGTTTTACAGAAAGCATGGTGCTGATATCTTCTTGTTATCTAGGGAGCCCTTAGGAAGCTTATAATCATGATAGAAGGCAAAGTGGAAGCAGGCACATCACATAACACAAACAGGAGGTGCTACACATGTTTAAATAACCAGATCTTGTGAGATCTCACTATCACGGAGACAGTACCAAACCATAAGGGATCTGCTCCCATGATCCTAACACCTCCCACCAGGCCCCACCCTCAGCAGTGAGGATTACAATTCAACATGTGATTTGGGTGGGGATGAATATCCAAACTAAATAAAGATTATTTGAAGTCAATATTTAAAATCTTTATGCTCTTGAGCATAAAATTTAAATTCTTTATTTGTGTCTTGAGAATTTTTTTTTTGTTACATCTACTGCTGGATAATTATAATGTTCTGTTGTGGGTGTTTTATTTCCTTGGTTTTTAAATATTTCTTGTGTCTTTACATTGACTTCTCTTCATCTGATGTAATAGTTGCTTTTATTTTTGAATGTACTTTCTTTAGGGGTGCTTTTTATCCTTTAGATGTGTCAAGTGTTCTTTGGGTATGAACCTCTGGCTTTGCTTCTGGATGCATGCAACAATGAAGTTTCTGTATGATTTCTTTGGCTAAAAATAGCATTAGTGGTTTCTGTATGATTTCTTTGGCTAAAAATAGCATTTTTTTCCTCAGTGTGCTAGGGCGCAGTTATTAATGGAAGCTAATTGTGGGCTTTGAGGAATCTGCACTTGTATTGACAGTGGTTTCAATGGGCTCTGCAGGCTGGCCACCAGGCCAACAGGTAGTGCATAGTTGTAGAACCAGCTTGTGGCAAGCCGGGTCTCAATAAAGCAGGCCTCAAAAACAACTGTTTTAGCACTAACTAAAGTTTAATATTAAAAGCTGAAAGAGCCAGTACCCTTATACAAAGGCCGTAATGTAACACAAGCCCACAAGAGTTTTGCCAAGCCTTTCCTGGGCCTTAAAGCATGACAAAATAATGAAGAAATTCTTAAGGGGACTTGTTATAGAATTAAACAAGTTTTATTGGGGATAGGAAAAAACTCCCCAGGCCTCCACAAATGAGTTTATTGGGGGTCTGAGGGAACTTCCCTTACCTCCATGATTTACAGGAGACAAGATAAGGATAATCATCCCAGCACCTGGACCCATTTAGATTAAATAAATTTACTGAGGCTCCAGAGGAAGGTCTTCAAGACTCAGACTTTAGTTATAAATTAAAAGAAGTTCATCACTTGTGTCTTTAATTAGCGCACACTTATACATAGACATATAGCTTATAAGGTATAGAAACTTGGGAAAACTTTGTAATTTTGAGTTGGTCTGGTGATAATTTCTAGGCCTTCTACTTGTAACCGGTTATAGCAATAAAAATTCTCTTCTATCCCTGCGGAGTTCATCTGCATCTCATTAGTGGGCTGCAAGTATAAGCAGCCTGACCCTCAGTTTGGTTTGGGAACAAGCTGTGTTAAAAGTTGTAGGCTGCTTAGACCCAAACTCTGAACCTGAAAGGAGTGCTCAGGTATCACAGGTGGTAGATTATATTTTGCTGTCTGCAGGAGCATGGACCCTGCATTCTGTTTCAGATGGTAGAACTAGACCAGGACGGTTTGCACTCAGGCCTCCAGTGGCATGGCGATGTACCAGCTGTGGCAGGCAGTTCATGAGGCAATCCTCAGGTACCTGGAAGAATGCTGAGGTGAGGGACAGGAGCTGCTGCTGTGATATTCTGCCACAGTGAAGGTGGGGCCAGCCCCAGTGGCCACAACTTTGGTAGATGGGGCATGTGCATCCCTCTCTTGTCCCAATTTAGGCAGCACTCAATCCCCAGTCCCAGCTATTGCAGTCAACCTGGGTGAACCATCAGATTTAGCAGTCCATGTCCAGGCTACATTTCAGGG
The DNA here is from genome assembly GCA_963573385.1 of Cacajao melanocephalus. Taxonomy (NCBI): domain Eukaryota; kingdom Metazoa; phylum Chordata; class Mammalia; order Primates; family Pitheciidae; genus Cacajao; species Cacajao melanocephalus. The sequence continues at coordinate 98,859 of CAUYLG010039511.1, forward strand.
CAGCCTGTAGGAGCCCTTGCTTAGCTCAAGACCAAGCCTCTGCAGCAACTCACTTACCATTCCAGTCCTAGAAGGGCACCACTTTCTTAGTGCCATCAGTCATAGTCCCAGCTGTGGGAACTTAACCCCCAACTGGTGCCCCAGTTCTGCAAACAACAGCACAGGTTTCCTTAATGCCTAACACTAGTGCCTTTACTTCCCAGGATAGCACAAAGCCTGTTAAAAGCTAGTATGGAAAATGCCATTTTGCTGTAGCTGCTTAGGTTTTAGAAAGGGTAAGAAACTCACAGTGAGTTCTCTTTCTGAAGCAGTTGCTTCTCATAGTCTCATGGCCACTCCCTAAATTAGATTCAAGGCTTGGACAGGTCAGGGTGCTTTCTCATGGCCTGGATTGTACAATTCCCTGGTGGGAACATGGACTACAGAAAGACTCTCCCTCACTTTCTCCCCATATTAGTGAGGCACTCCTAGTTTGTGGCTGGTCCGAGCAAAGCAGCCTACCCATTGCCCTTCTCCGTTCTAGTTTTTGGTGTTACCTTACCTGTCACTTTTTTGTTGAACTCTTGTGTGCCCTCTTGAATAATATATTCAAAATGTGATCATCTACACATTATTTTAGGTTTTCTAAGTGGATGAGGCATGTACAAAATGATTCCAATCAGCCATCTTGAGAAAGGTGATATATTTTTAAATCTCATGGAAATTTGTGATCAAGAAAAGCGTTATTTTCTAAAAAATGTAAATAGACTTGAATAACAAACATTTTATGTCAGCAGAAATTTCTCAAATTTGATTACCATAGACAGTTTCTAAATTTTAATTTATTGATATGCAAGTTAATCAATTTAATTAGTTCTTCTCTCAACTGTCATTGAGACCCAATTGTGGTTTCATTTCCAACCCATTATACTAATGAGTAAGTTACATTTGAAGAGTCTGTTATTAGTATGCCTTGTTCTCAGACTTGAGATACAGTTACTCTGATAATTCTTTTCTTAATAATGTAAGGAACAGAAAATAAATTACCAAGTATAATGCAGTAACTTTTGTGGTGTATGTGTATGTTTCTGCCAAAATCTCCAATAATAATCTCCAATATTGGAAGTGGGGCCTGATGAGATTTGATTACACCTTGGGGACAGATTTCCCCTTGCTGTTCTCATGGTAATGAGTCCTCATGAGATCTGGTTGTTTAAAAGTGTGTGGCAACTCCCCATTCCCTCTCTTAATCCAATTCTGTTCATGTAAGTCATGCCTACTTCCCCTTCAGCCTCTGCCATGATTGTCAGTTTCCTGAGATCTCTCCAGCCATGTTTCCTGTACAACCTGTGGAACTATGAACCAATTCAACTTATTTTCTTTATAAATTATCCAGGCCCAGGTATTTTTTTATAGCAGTGTGATAACAAACTAATTCAGAAAATTGCTACCTAGGAGTGAGGCATGGCTAAAAAAGATATCTGAAAATGTGGAAGTGAATTTGGAATTTGGTAGGGAGCAGAGGTTGGAACAGTGTGGAGGCCTCAGAAGAAGACAGAATGATAAGGGAAAGTTTGGAATTTTCTAGAGATTTGTTAAATTTTTGTAACCAAAATGTTGATAGTGATATGGACCATGAAGTCCAGGCTGAGGAGGTCTCAGATGGAGATGAGGAACTTACTGGAAAGTAGGGCAAAGGTTACTTTTGTTATGCATTACCAAAGAAGTTGGAGACATTGTGCCCCTGCCTAGGAATCTGGGAAACTTTAAACCTGAGAGTGATGATTTAGGGTATCCGGCGGAGGAAATTTTTAATCAACAAAAAGTGTTCAGGAAATACCCTGGCGGCTTCCAGAAGCCTATGCTTATATTTGTGAGCAAATAAATGATCTAAAACTTGAACTTATATTTACAAAGGAAGTAGAGCATAAAAGTTTGAAAATTTTGCGGGCTGGTGGTCATGTGTTAGAAAAGAAAAACCCATTTTCATGGGAGGCATTTAAGCAGGCTGCAGAAATTTGCATAACTAAAAGGAAGTCAAGTACCAATAGCCAAAACAATGGGAAAAGGGCCCTGAAGTCATTTGAGAGACAGGCCCTCCCATCACAGGTCTGGAGGTTTAGGTGGGAATAAGTTTCCTGGGCCAGGCCCAGGACTCTGCTGTCCTGTGCAGCCTCAAGACACTGCTCCCTGTATCTCTGCCATTCCAGAGGCTAAAAGGGGCCAAAGTACAGCCTGGGCCATTGCTTCAGACTGTAAGCCTTGGTAGTTTGGTATAAAATGTAAACTTTGGCAGTTTGTACATGGTGTTAAGCCTACAGGTGCACAGAGTGCGAGAGTTGAGGCTTGGGAGCATTCACTTAAATTTTAGATGTATGGAAAAACCTGTATGTACAGACAGAAACATGCTGCAAATGAAAGCCTTCATGGCAAACCTCTGCTAGGTCAGTGTAAAGGGAAAATGTGAAGTTATTAGAGCACTCACACAGCATCCCCACTGGGTACTTTCTAGTGGAGCTGTGAGAAGAGTGCCGCTGTCCTCCAGACCCCAGAGTAGTAGCCCCACCAACAGTTTGCACCATGTGCCTGGAAAAGCTGCCGGCGCTCAATGTCAGCCCTTGACAGCAGCCATGGGAGGTGAGCCTTGCAGAGCCACAGGGGCAGAGCTACCCAAAGCCTTAAGAGCCCACTCCTTGCATCAGTGTGACCTGAATGTGAGACATGGAATCAAAGTAGATTATTCTGGAGCTTTAAGAGTTATTGACTGCCCTACTGGAGTCCTGGAGCCCCTTTCTTTTGGCTGATTTTGAAACAGGAGTATCTACCCAATGCCTGTTTCCCCATTGTACTTTGGAAGTAACTAACTTGTTTCTGATTTTACGGGCTCAAGTCAGACTTGCCTTTTCTCAAATTAGACTTCAGACTGTGGACTTTTGAGTTAAGGCTGAAATGAGTTAAAACTTGAGGGACTGCTGAGAAGGGATGACTGTATTTTGCCATGTGAGAAGGACCTGATATTTGGGAGTGACCAGGAGCAGAATGATATGGTTTGGATGTGTGTCCCTACCCAACTCCCATGTTGAATTATAGCCCCCAGTGATAGAAGAGGGGCCTTGTAGGAGGTGATTGGATCATTGGTACAGATTTTCTCCTTGCTGTTCTCATGATAATGAATGAGTTCTCATGAGAGATCTGGTTATTTAAACGTGTATAGCAAGCACCTCACAATTCTGTTTTACTCCTGCTTCGGCTATGAAAGTTGCGCTTGGTTTTCCTTTGCCTTCTGTCATGATTGTAAGTTCCCTGAGGCCTCCCCAGCCATATTTCTTGTATAGCCGGAAGAACCATGAGCCAATTAAACCTCTTTTCTTTATAAATTTCTGTCATTAAATTGTCATTCCTTTCAATAAGACCGAAGAGTCAAAACAGGGATGACTTCTCCCTTTAATGATTTTTCATGAGTTAGTAAAATGACAAAATGGGAAACAATTAGCTTTCCCTGACAAATGTACTTTCATTTATTTGAGTTATTTACTGAATATATGTTTTCTAAACTTTAAGCATAATTAGGTATATATAATTTTATCATTTTCTAAGAAAAACCTTAATATAAAAATCAGTAAAAATTTCCACTGTAACATGTGATTGAATATATATCATTTTTAATCTATAAAATTTTAAGAAAATGACTTTGTTATGACAGATTCTAGAGTCAATAATATCTTCTAAAAGATGTTTTGGAAACTTCTAAAGAAATAAATTGTCAAGAGCTGATTTGAGCTGGAGCGAACTGAGGTACCATGTGTTGGATTAGTCAATTAAGATGACAAGCCAAAATGAAAATAACAGTCAAGTCTTTAATCACTTGCTGCAATAGTATAAGCAACATGAGAAAGTGCCAGCTCCACCAATGTTTAGGACTAGTGCCAGATAAGAGTCAGCTTTCTCACTACAGACGTTGGTGGGGTGGACTAGAGAGATGGCTCACTGCTGAGGCTGCTCTGGACAAAAGGGTCCTGCCATTTCATGGACCAGGGAGAGAGAAAGTAAGATGACTAGTAATGGAAAAACTACCGAGTACTGAGTCAGAGTGGGGAAAAATATATTCAAAATCCCTCCTCTTCCAACCACGAAGAGGTCTTGGTGAGAAGCCTCTGCCAATGGTCCAGATAATACCGTTTTCAGATGGAGGTATCAAGGCTGGAAATGCAGGATGCAAAGGTTATGATTGGCCTTAGGGACTGAATTCTTTGAGTTCAGAAACTGCAATGCATTGACCGTACACCAAGCCTGGTGTGGGGAATGCAGTGTTCCTAGTGCTCTTAACTTCATGTTTTAATGTGTGTTTACTTCTGTATTAGTCAGCTTGGGCTGCCAAAAAAATATCACAGACCTAGTGGTTTAAATAATAAAAATTTGTTCTGGAAAATGAGAAGTCCAAAATTATGGTGCTGGCAAGGTAGATTTCATTCTGAGGCCACCTTTCCTGGCTTGTAGATAGCAGTCATCTCATTTTGTGTTCATATGACCTTTTCTTTGTGCCTGTGGAGACGGCAGATTAACTCTCAAGTGTCTCTTTTTATAAGAACCCTAATACCAGTGGACCTCATTTAACCTTAATTATGCCCATAAAGGTCCTATATCCAAATACAGTCACATGGGTGAGTTAGGGCTTCAACATATAAATTTGAGAGGACACAAATTTTTATTCCATAACAATTTATTTTGACTTTAATTGAATAGACTCTTCACAAAGCCAATTGCAAGAAATAAAGAATATCATCAAAATTATGTAATAGTCATAAAATAATACTTTCAGATTTTTAAGAAAAGATAAATGAAAATTCATTAGTTATTCAACTTATAAAATAAACAGGAAGTATAATAATCAGTAAATAATTCTGATTTATCTTTACATATTAACTGATAATAAAGGTGAGTTTATGGTAGTAGCTATGGGTTTGGTGGTAAAGGGGAACTGAGAAAATTAATAATGTAGATATTCAAAACTATGAATATTGTGAATCAAAGCTGTAAAATGTGTTTGTGATTTCCTATGCATTTATGCATGTATGTAAATATATATAAGCAGATACAAGTATATACATATATAGCTATATCGATACAGATATATACCATGATATTTTTCATTTAAAATTTGAATTTGGTATAGCATTTGCTTCCCTTCTCCTATGCACTCTCTGAATATTTTGCATACATATGCAGCAGTCATAATAATCAGATACACTTGTTTGGATGCATTATTAAGTTCATCTTAGGAAAAAATGTATGTATTTATAGAATTTTTAATAGCTAAGGTGGTTAACACTATAGGAGACTACATATTAAAGTTGTTAAATTGTAGAATTACAATAAGGACATTTGCAGTGATTTTATTAAAGTTATGTTGTGCTAGTGCTAATGTCCTACTACAATTTATTGTACTTCATTTTGAAATATTCTACTATTGGTGATGTTTCAGAATGTTTTTAGTTTTAAGATAAAATTTATATTGAGAACACTTATTTCATAATCCCTGAAAAAAGAAAAATGTAGACCAACATAGTTTTCAAATGTTTCAGGACAGGAATGCATGTGTTTGGGTTGTTCTGATTTTAATCCTATATAATGATATAGCTTGGAAAAATCACAAAGTGTATATAAGCATTAGTTTCTCATTTCATTAAAAGAGAAAAATAATAAGGTTTGAAATAGAATTTTAACACAATCTACCATGTAAAATATGAGTTTTATAAAAATCTTAAATTTATCATGCAGTTCTATGATTCAATATAACTATATTCTATTTATTTTGTATTATATTCATTGTATGTAATGATAGTTCCCATTTAAGATTTTAACATAAAATAATATTTCTTCAATATTCAGGAGGCCATATGTCTGCCTTTAATTCATGCCAATATGTTTATCCATTTCATTTCAGTTCTAATATGGCTCCTACAGATAAAAGATGTATTTATAGACTATTACAGCAAAATTATTATTTTATTTATTTCATCTGTAATGTTCTTGGTGTCTATCTATAACATTCTATTTATTAAAGAATCTTCCCTGATGTAAATGTACCAATTTGTACTCATGGAAGTATTGATGTGTATGACTGTTTTGAAAGTAGAAGCTAAATTGAGATTATGCAGTTGCTCATGCTGAAATACATTTTCAATTATTTTTATTTTCACAAAAATATTATTGTAATTGAATTTAACTCTCTAATAGCTACCACTTAAAACTGTTTCATAGAAATCTGCTTTTCTATCTTTTAGTTATTGAAATAACAACAAAATTAAGCTGATTAGTAGAAAAAAAAAACTGGCTAAATGGATGCCCAGCTCAAGAAGGGGATTCCAAATCATTAGAATTCAATATTTTGTTTGAGAAAAAATTCTAAATATTTTATAACTTCTGAATGAGACTGAAAGAAAAGTAGCAAATCTATACAGTTGCAACAATGTTAAAATCTTTGGTGAGGAATGGCATTGAACCTGCTACTGAATTCAAGGATGATAAATTGAAACAGTATGAAAGAAAAATATAAAAAATGAAATGAAACCTCAGTGGGAATCACATTCTATATAGTATTTACTTAACACTTAATAAAACTCTATTAAATTCACATGAACATTTTCTAGTGGGCATCTCAGTTGTCACATTGTCTCCAGACACCTTCCTGAAGAATTTTCTATCCCCACAGCTAATAATAAAATGGTGATTCTACCAAGCTGATTAGCACTCCATACCTTTTGAGTTAATTTTGTTTGCTTTGGACTAGATAGCTAATCATTTCATGTATTCGTCAAAGGTACAACCTAGGATGTGTCACAGAAAAGAGATATTCTTTATTCCAAATACAAACTAAAGAAAAAAATAACCAAGAATAGAAAAAGGAAACTTTGAAGATGGTACTAACAAGTGTGAAATAATGAGCATTCCTAGGCTATGACTGTTATTTGTGATAGTAAACAGAAACTTGATTTACAACAAGATTATGTCCTGATAAGCCTAAGTTAAAAATACTTTAGGTTGAAAATACACTTTATTCCATCTAAATTACCAGATATCCTAGCCTACCTCAACAGTGCTCAGAACACTTGCCTAGAGTTGGAAAAATTCACCTAATACAAAGCCTATTTTATATTAAAGTGTTAAATTTCTCATATAATTTGTTAAATACTCAGAGTGAAAAACAGGATGGTTGTATAGGTCAGTGGTCCCCAAACATTTTTGCACCAGGGACCGGTTTCATGGAAGACAATTTTGCCACAGGCCTGGGGGTGGGGACAATGGTTTACGGATGACTCATGTGTTTTGCATTTATTGTGCACTTTATTTCTATTGCTATTATGTTGTACCATATAATGAAATAATTTTACAACTCACTATAATTTAGAGTCAGTGGCAGCCCTGAGCTTGTTTTCCTGTAACTAGGCAGTCCCATCTTTGGGTGATGGGAGACAGTGACAGATCATCAAGCATTAGATTCCAATAAGGCACATGCATCCTAGATCCCTCACATGCACAGTTCACAATAGAGTTTGCGCTCCAGTGAGAATCTAATGCAACTGCTGATCTGACAGGAGGCAGAGCTAAGGTGGTATGTGAGCAATGGGAAGCAACTATAAATACAGATGAAACTTGGCTCATTTGCCCACTGCTCACCTCCTTCTATGCAGCCCTGTTCTTAACAGGCTATGGACTGGTACCAGCACTTACCATGTGTAGACACTCACTATTAATATACTGGTACCATGTATAATCACTTACCATTAATATACTTGTACCATGTATAGGTATTCACCACTAATATACACAGCTGAAAGCACCCTGGGCCTGAAGAATATTTGAAGCGACAAACTAGAGTTAGTTGTTGGATGACTGGGATTCTATAGTGATAGAGTCACCCATTTCTCTCTCTTCTGATGATGCTTGAGAATACCTGGTAGAAAACACTGAGGCATCAGCACTTGATGGTTTAGCAAACATCATGTTCTTCAAGAAAATATTCAAGTTTTGATTGTTCCTTTTTATTTCCTCAGCTCTTTATATATATTTTTATACCAAGCAAGTGCATCCTGTATCTCCCATCAGATTCTGCAAAAGTTTTTTGCTGTAAATTTTCTTGGTGGTTCAGATATAACTTCTTTCTCTGCCTCAACTTATTTGTTTCTTCCTTCTTCCAAATTGATCAGCTGCTCATTGGACAGTTCTTCAGCCTCAGTGCCAATAAGCTTATGAATATCCTTTTCATTCATGTTCATTTGTAGCTGTTTCCCAAGCACCACTAACTTGATACCATTTTATCAAGAGGAGAATCTTTCTTAATGTCTTTGAATGTGTTCACATGTCTTCAAAACTTCCTTCCAAATAACATTGCTGTGTGACCTCTTCCTATGTTGCAGAAATGTTAGCCTTTAGAATCTTTCCCAAAGTGTGGACCAGAATCAATCATTTTAGCAGCCTGCAAAAATATTTGTTGTACATAGTATGCTATGAATACAGCTCTTGCACCTGGGTCCATTGGTCAAATGAGTGTGATTGTGTTCAGTGGCAAATATACAATCTACATTAGGATGCATGTCACCAGCAATGTGCTATGGATGCCCAGAGTGTTGTGTAAGATCAGAAGAATCTCAAGCAAGACGTTGTTTTGTCTTCAGTATTCTCTTGGCTGCAGAGCAAAACAGTTCAAAAACAAGTCTTCAGACAAAGCTAAGATAGCCCAAACTTTCTTGTTATGATGATAATAAATGGGAAGTGTATGCTTACTCTAGGGTTCTTGAAAGTTCTAGGGCTCTCCAAGTGGTAGATTAGGAAAGTCTTTCATTTGAGCTTGATTAAATTTCTACCCAAAACCAGAATTCCATGGTTTTTGAATGCCTTGAATCTTGGCATTGCCTTGGACTCTTAATGGATGTATGTATGCTCCTGTATGCACTTCCAGAACAAGCTAATTTCATTGAGAACAAACATTTGTTCTGGCAAATATCTCTCTTCCACAATTATCCTATGCAGTTATTTCTTAAAAGCTATGGCACCTTCAGTAATATCATCTGCTGCTTCACCATTGACCTTTACATTATGAAAATTATGACACCTTTTAGGTGTGGGAACCACCCAAGACATGCTGTAAACATTTTTATATACATCATATCATCAGCACACTATTTTAGCATATCTAAAAGACTTCTTGCCTTTGTCTGGATTGTGAGTAGATGAAACAATACAAACTTCTATATTTTCCATTCATATGACAAGTAATTTTTCCATATCATCAACCAGTCCGGCTTTTTTCTTTGTATTCATAGTGGATTTTACCTTTTTTGATGATATTACTGCATCACTGATTTTCTTCGTATCCTTTTAGATGATCAAGATCATGAATTGCAAAAGTCTTAATTCACATGCAATGGCCATTACTGGCTTGTCACCTTAACCCTGGGCTATTATTTTGAATTTCATCTCAAAAGTAATTGCCTTTCTCTTCTTTTCACCAGAAGCAGGAGACACCAATGAGCATTTTGTAGACATTATGGAATCCAATAACACCAAATCCAATACCCAGAAAACACAGGCACCACAGTCCATGGTAGAATATTGGTTGTTTACCCTCATGAATGTATGGCTCATTTAGAGCTGAGGCCCACTGCCGCTGCTCTCCATGTCTAAAGCCTACCATACTCTATAGTATTGGCTCAAGAAAATATCAAAATTCACAGTTTTAGTTTCTACTGCATTTGTGTCACTTTTACATCATTGTAAAAATCATTAAAAAATCACAAGTCAAGCCATCTGAATTTAATAGGTAGAAAGTTAACTATAGTGAATTTTTTTTTCTAAAGTTAATTGATAACCTATTAATGAAAGTTCTGAAGACAATGTGCTATGGAATAGGTGAAGCTATAAAGTCAGAATAAGTCTCACAGAAAGAACTGAATCACGTACGTGAAGCTGAGTCCTTAAACCACTACTCTTCTTATGTAATTGCCTCTAAACAAACCATTTTAAAGCAAAACAAGTTCAGCTTAACTTGTTAGTAATAAGAAACATTTTTACTCTTTCTAAACACATATATAGAATGTCATTTAAAATTCTTGGCCCATAGTCATCATTTCAGGGATTCTTATAAAGTAATTGGATAAGAAAATCCAAGCAAAAACTTACACTGAAGATTTTATTTTTGTACTGCTTGCAGAGAAATGAGCATTGTGAAAATGAATGGAATGTTATGCAATTAAATAATCAGTGCAACACTATTCCACAAATAAAGGAGAGGGCCGATAACTAAAAGTTGCTTATGTTTTCTGTTTGCAGCCGAAACTCATTCTCCATTCTATTTTTCACCAGCTAATTCTCTTTAGAGTTCCATATTCTGGACCAGAGTTAGATTCTCTACAGAATGGGTGAATTATGGTTCATTTAGCAGCATTTAAAGACTTTTGTCTACTATCCAAAAATGTAAAGTTTTGTCCTTTATCATTTCAATACAACTTGTCAGTTTTGTAATTTATATGGAATACACAATGATGAATACTATATATATGGTAGCTGTTAACCATTGCTCTCATTCTAGGAGCCATGCCGAGCCATGCCACATTTAAGTTTTTGTTTTTGTGCCAGAAGCACTGAGAAGTCAAATGGTAAATGTGACTCATGCTCCTGGAAGTTGGTTTTATCAATGTTAAATATTAATGTTTTCTTTTTATACAAAAAAACAAGTATCATACTAAATAGAAATATAAAAAGATTGCATTTCTTAAGGTAAAAGGGGAGAATTTACAAATATATTGACCCGTTAGTAGAGCATATTAGACTTAAACCCCTACTTTTATCACCATATTAAGCAATTAATTCACATTGAATTCTTGGTTAAAATGAATTTGCCACCTTTGGCAGAGTCATCCAGGAGAACTTCAATGTAATATCATAAAGGAATGTCAGGATTTGATAAAATAGATGTTTTTTTCATTATAGTTTAAAGGTAAGTAGCAAACAAAATCCCACATGTTAAATTTGACCTACATGTGTGTTTTGTTTAGACGAAATACGATTTAAAATTTTTGTTTTAAAAAGTACGTGTTTGCTGCATAAAAAATTTATTTTAAACCTTTGGGAAACAAAAACAAAGTGGACTTTTAGATTCTTTTGAAAACCCACAAACTCAGATGACACTTCTACCACACAATCTCTGAAGGCAGCAATCAGAGCTCCCTTTTAGTGAAGCACACATTCTAGTTGCCACAAACTGCAGCCTTTACTATAGTTTACCTCCACTTGCTTCACTCGTTTGGAGTACTAGTATACAAATCAGCATCCTTTGCTTTATAAGCCAGAGAGCTTCGACACAGAAATGCCAAACCATAGAATGAAACTACACTGGTTTCTTTAAAGGAGCCATATCAAACATCATACAAATGCAAGCACAGTTGGTTTCACAGATTGTACCACAGTTGCCATTTGTCTGTAGTAAAATTAATAAAACAGGAACACTTACAAATATTGGATCTTAAAGGGAAGCCTCATTTATAATAGAGTCCAAGTCATCTGCAAGCACCTGCCAAATCCAGGTATAAAAGAAGGATGAAGGAAAGGTGCAAAGATTTTATTACTAGCCATGCATCAAATGAGCAGAGGGAAAGGGGCTCACAAAATTTAATGATTTCTTGAGATCATAGATAAATGAGGCATGATTAAAATGAGACATTATGAAATATCGGTCAAAAAAGTCTGGATTTAATAAAAATGTATGTATTTCTTAATATATACATTTTGCTAGGGTCATTAATCTCTCAGTCACATGATTCCTGGAATCAGAAATCATGTGGGTCAAATTTCAGTGAGATAAACAGATACCCTGGAATCAGAAAAGTGTGGTTCAAATTTCAGTGAAATAAACTTGAATTTTTACCTGAGAAGACGAGATTTCATTGGTGAGGCTGTAAGAATAACATTTATTAGTGACAGGAAAACCACTTTTTTATGTTTCATAAAATAGTTTTAGTAGTTTTCAAAACCTTGCTGAAGGCGAATGAAATTTAAAACGTCTTTTGCTCCTTGCTCCTTTGCAGTGAGTTAGGAAGTTCCTCAACTTTATTAAAGAAAGCAAGAATTATAGAAAAAAATCTCCAAGTGTTTAAAAGCTCTTTTTTTTTTTTGTCAATGCTTGGTGACTTTCTTTTATCTTCTTTCTGCATGCTTCTTTGTCTAATAGGTTTTTCCTTCTGGGAAGAAATCATCGAATGCTAATGCGTCAGTGTTTGCCTGTTAAATGTACTGCGTGATGTCCCAAGCAACCTACTAGTTCATTAATCAGACTGTTCAGAGAATGTATATTACAGCTGGGGCCCTTAAGTATAAATGCTAAATGTGTGTATAAATAGACAGGTCAGGACTATGATTCCTTATATCTTTTTAAATTTTTTATATTATGCTTACTCTTCTTAGTTTCTTTCCATTAGCATATCTATCCCAAATTAACATGTCTCTCTTAAACAAATGTAACTTCAATAATAAGATTTTTTCAATGGTATAATTTTAAAACAAGGAGTGGGACTATGAATGATTCTCTCAGAAATTGTGTGACTGAGAGATAAATGACCTGACCCTTGAGATAGAAAAGGTATGAATTTAATCACCTATGAACCCAGCACACAAACTCCTGTTATATTCAGCACATTTTCTCCAAACCAATGTGACTAAAGACATAACATTTAAACATTAACATAAAATTGTGTGTGTGTATGTGTGTGTGCGCGCGCGCATGCTTGTACACGCATATCTTAAAGTAAGAGATCAGAACAAAACTATGCAAGTCGTTTCAGGGACAATGTCCAGTATAAAATGCAAAACCAAATAGAAACATTCTCCTTTTTCAATATGACTCCTGTTGTCACTCAAAATAGACTCACATAGTTAGATAATTCAACATAGCTTCCTCCAGAAAAATCTGGACTCCAGTATTGGCCCTAGCTGATAATGATAAAATAAGAGTACATTTCCAGAGCTTTGTTTCATTACCATACAATGTACTCAAGCTGAAAGAAGAAAGAAAGAAAAAGAAAGAAAGAAAAGCAACAAAAATAACAAAAACAGCAAAATTAAAATGCCCTGGTTTGATTAAAAAAAAGATTTATTTTACTGCCCTAGCATTTGGCATATTTAAGAAACAATGACAGTTAACAATAAGAGTCTATAGTTAATTTGCGTAGTGTGTAAGTGTCTGATATTAAAATTTTTGTTTCATGGAATAATATGAAGCCTTTATAGATTTAAGAACACAAAAGCATGCACAGAAATGTCCCTGTGTTACTGTTTTCATTATTATTTTTAAAAAGCTATGTATTTTTTTACAAAAAAGAGAAATTCATAATCCAGTGAATGTAAAGTTATAAAACTGATACCACAAAAATATAAAGATCATTCAAGCTTGCTATGAACATCTTTATTCACATAAACTAGAAAATCTACCGGAGATGGATAAATTCCTGGAAATATCTTACCCTCCTAGATAAAACTAGGAAGAAATAGAAACTTTGAACAGACCAATAACAAGCAGTGAGATTGAAATGGTAATTAAAAAGTTATCAGCAAAAAAGTCCAGGACAAGACATATCCACAGCTGAATTCTATCAGACATTCAAAGAAGAATTGGTACCAATCCTTTGACAGGATCTAAAAGATGGAGAAAGATGGAATCCTCCCTAAGTGATTCTATGAAGCAAGTATCACCCTAATACCCAAACCAGGAAAGGACATAACAAAGGAAACTACAGACCAATATGCCTGATGAACATTGATGTAGAAATCCTCAACAAAATACTAGCTAACCAAATCCAACAGTATCATCAAAAAGATAATACATCATAATTAAGTGGTTTTCATACCAAGGATGAAGGGATGGTTTAACATTCACAAGTCGATAAATGTGATATACCACATAAACAATTTTTAAAAATTATGTGATCATCCCAATAAACACAGAAAAAGCATTTGACAAAATTCAGCATCCCTGTATGATTAAAACCCTCAGCAAAATTGGCATAGAAGGGATATACCTTAAGGTAATAAAAGCCTTCTGTAACAAATCCACAGCCAACATTATATTGAATGTGGAAATGTTGAAAGCATTCCCCCTGAGAAATGAAAAAGACAAGAATGCTCACTTTCACCACTTCTATTTAACATAGTACTGCAAGTCTTAGCAAGAGCAGGCAAAAGAAACAAATAAAGGGTATCTAAATCAGCAATGAGGAAGTCAAACTGTGGCTATTTTTCTGGTGATATGATCATATACATAGAAAACTCTAAAGACTCATCTAAAAATCTCCTAGAACTGGTAAGTAAATCCAGCAAAATTTTAGAATACAAAATGTACACAAATCAGTAGCCTGCTATACACTAAGAGTGACCAAGCTGAGAGTCAAATCAGGAACTTAACCCATTTTACAATAGCTGAAACAAAACAAAACAAAACAAAACAAAACCCAACCTTAGAAATATACTTAACCAAGGAGGTAAAAGACCTCTACAAGGAAAACTAAAAAACATTGCTGGAAGAAATCATAGATGACACAAACAAATGAAAAACACATCTTATGCTTATGGATTAGAATAATTAATATTGTGAAAATGATCTTACTATCAAAAGCAACCTATAAATTAAATGTAATTCCCATAAAAATGCCACCATCATTCTTCACAGAACTAGAAAAAACAATCTTAAATTTCGTTTGGAACCTAAAGGGAGCCTGCATAGCCAAAGTCAAAGTAAGCAAGAAGAACAAATCTGAAGGCATTACATTACCTGATTTCAAACTATACTATAAGATCATAGTCACCAAAATAGCATGGTACTGGTAGAAACAGAATAGAGAACCAATGAAACAGAATAGAGAACCCAGAATTAAGCCAAATATTCACAGTCAACTAGTATTTGACAAAGCAAACAAAAACATAAAGTGGGAAAAAAAACACCCTATTCAATAAATGGTGCTGGGATAATTGGAAAGCCACATGTAGAAAAATGAAACTGGATCTTCATCTCTCACTTTATACAAAAATCAAACTCAAGATAGATCAAAGACTTAAATCTAATACATAAAACCATAAAAATTCTAGAAGATAACATTGGAGAAACCCTAATAGACACTGACTTAGGCAAAAACTTAGTGATCAAGAACCCAAAAGCAAATTCAACAAAAACAAAGATAAATGGATGAGTCTTAATCAAACTAAAAAGCTTCTGCACAGCAAAAGAAATAATCAGCAAAGTAAGTAAATGATCAACAAAATGGCAGAAAATCTTCACAATCTATTCATCTGACTAAGGACTAATATTCAGTCTACAAGGAACTCAAACAAATCAGCAAATAAAAAACAAAACATCCCTTCAAAAAGTTGGCTAAGAACATGAACAGACAATTCACAAAAGAAGATATACAAATGGCCAACAAATGTATGAAAAAGTGCTAAACGTCCCTAATTATCAGAGAAATGTGAATCAAAAACAATGAGATACCACTTTACTCCTGTAAGAGTGGACATAATCAAAAAACCATAAAATAATAGATCTAACACTTTTACACTGCTGGTGGGTATGTAAACTAGTACAACCACTATGGAAAACAGTGTGATTTCTTAAAAAACTAAAAATAGATCTATCATTGGATCCAGCAATTCCACTCCTGGACGTCTACACAGAGGAAAAGAAGTTATTATATGAAAAAGATACTTGCACACACATGTTTATAGCAGCACAATTTACAATTGCAAAAATATGGAACCAGCACAAATGCCTATCAATCAACAAATGGATAAAGAAAATGTTATATATATATATATTCATTCGTGTATATATGAATGAAATAAGAAATTTGCAGCAATCTGGATGGAATTAGAGACCATTATTCTAAGTGAAGTAACTAATAAATGGAAAACCAAACGTGTTCTCACTCATAAGTGGGAGCTAAGCTATGAGGACAAAAAGGCCTAAGAATGACACAGTAATTTGGGGGGACTCGGGGAGAAGGGTGGGATGGGTTGAGGAATAAATGTCTACACACTGGGCACACTGTACATTGCTTCAGTAATGGGCATACCAATATCTAAAGAACTTACTCATGTAACTAAAAACCACTTGTTTCCGCAAAATGTATTGAAATGAATAAAGTTATAAAAATGTATCACACTGCTGGATAATGTTTTATTTGTTTTGACTTTCTAATTATTATTTTTCAAATTTGTATTTCAATAACTTTTGGAGTACATGTCTTTTTTTATTACTTGGATGAATGATATAGTGGTGAAATCCAAGACTTTAGTGCACTACTCACCTGATTCGTGTATATTGTCATTTCTTATCCCTATTCCCCTTCCAAGTCTCCACCTTCTGAGTCTCTAAATTACATCATATCACTCTATATGCCTTTGCATACTGATAGCTTAGCTCCCACTTATAAGTGAGAACATATGTTTTGTGGTTTTCCACTCCTGTGTTACTTCACTTAGAATAATGGCCTCCAATGCCATCCAAGTTCCTGCAAAATACATTATTTCATTCTGTTTTATGGCTGAGGAGTATTTCATGGTGTATGTATACCACATTTTCTTTATCCATTCTTTAGTCCATGGGCACTTAGGTTGGCTCTACATCTTTGTGAACTGTATTGCTATAAACAGATGTGTGCAAGTGTCTTTTTCATATAATGATGTCTTTTCTTTTGGGTAGATGCCCAGTAGTAGGATTGCTGAATCAAAATGTAGATCTACTTTTATCTCTTTAAGGAATCTCCATATTGTTTTCCATAGAGAGTGTACTAATTAACTTTTCTACCAGTAGTATATAAGTGTTTCCTTTTCTTCACAGCTACACTAACATCTGTTGTTCTTTGACTTTATAATTACGGCCATTCTTGCAAGAGTAAGGTGGTATCTCATTGTGGTTTTAATTTTCATTTTTCTGATGATTAGTTATATTGAGCATTTTTCATGTTTGTTGGATGTTTATATATCTTCTTTGAGAAATGTCTATTTATGTCATCTGCATAGTTTTTGATGGGATTTTTTTTTCTTGCTGATTTGTTTGAATTCCTTGCAGATTCTGGCTACTAGTCCTTTGTTAGAGGTATGCTTTGCAAATATGTTCTCCAATTCTGCGGGTTGTCTATTTAATCTGATGATTATTTATTTTGCTGTGCAGAAGTTTTTCAATTTAATTAGGTCCCATTTATTTGTTTTTGTTTTTGCTGCATTTTCTTTTAGGATCTTAGCCATGAATTCTTTGCCTAGACTAATATCTAGAACAGTTTTTCCAATGTTGTCTTATAGACTTTTTATGGTTTCAGGTCTTATATTTAAGTCTTTGATCCATCTTGACATGTCTTTTGTATAAATTGAGAGATAGGTATTCAGTTTTATTCATCTACATGTGGCTTGCCAGTTTTCCCAGAACCATTCATTAAATAGGGTGTCCATTCCCCAATTTATGTTTTTGTATGCTTTGTCAGATCAGTTGGCTTTATTTCAAAGTATTTGGGTTTTATGTAAAAGTATTTGGCTTTATTTCTGGGTTCACGATTCTGTGATTCTATTCTATTGGTCTATATGCCTGTTTTTATACCAGTACCATGCTGTTTTTGTAACTATAATTTTGTAGTATAACTTGAAGTCCAGTAATGTGATCCCTCCAGATTTGTTCTTTCTACTTAGAATTGCTTTGGCTATTTGGGCTTTTTTTTGGTTCCATATAAATTTTAGGATTGTTTTTTCTAATACTGTGAAAAACAATGTTGCTCTTTTGATGGGAATTGCATTGAATCTATAGATGGCTTTGAGCAGTATGGTCATTTTGACAATATTAATTCTTCCCATCCATGAGTATGGGATATGGTTTCATTTATTTGTGTCATTTATGACTTCTACCAGAAGTGTTTTGTAATTCTTCTTGTAGACATCTTTTAACTCATTATTATTATTATTATTATTGCACCTGATGTAAAAGGGGTTGAGTGCTTGATTTATTCTCAGCTTGGTTGTTGTTGCCAAATAACCATGCTACTAATTTGTGTATATTGATTTTGTAATCTGAAACTTGGTTGAATTTGTTTATCAAATGTAGGAGTATTTTGGAGGAGTCTAGGATACTCTTCATATCATCTGCCGACAGTGATATGTTGACTTCCTCTTTTCCATTTCGGTTGCCCTTTCTTTCTTTCTCTACCCTAATTGCTCCAGCTAGGACTCCCAAAACTATGCTGAATAGGAGTCTTGATAGTGGGCATCCTTATCTTACCTGTGTTCTCAGGGGAGATGCTTTCAACTTTCCTCATTCAGGATAATGTTGGTTGTGGGGTTTTCATACAGGGCTTTTATTATTTTGAGGTATGTACCTTTTACATCTAGTTTGTTGAGGGTTTTTATCAGAAAAGGGTGCTGGATTTTGTCAAATGTTTTTACTGCATCTATTGCAATGCTCACATAATTTTTGTTTTTAGTTCTGTTTATGTGATGTACCACATTTACTGGCTTACCTATGTTAAATCATCCCTGCATCCCTGTGAATGAACCCATTTGATCATGTTGTCTTATCTTTTTAATGAGCTGTTGGATTCAGTTAGCCAGTATTTTGTTGAGCATTTTTCTGTCTATGTTCATCAAGATTATTCATCTGTATTTTTTTCTCTGTTATTTTCTGGTTTTGATATCAGAATGACACTGGCCTCATAGAATGATTTAGGTAGGATTCACTCTTTCTCAGTCTTTTGAAATAGTTTCAGCAGAATTGGTACTAATTATTTGAATGTCTGCTAGAACTCAACTGTGAATCCATTGCTTTTTTTCTTGGCATTTTTAAAATTACTGATTCAATCTCACCTCTTGTTATTGGTTTATTCAGGGTTTTTCTTTCTTTCTGGCTTAATCTAGGAGGGTTGTATGTTTCCAGGAATTTATTGATTTCTTCTAGGTTTTCTTGTTTGTGCACATAAAGGTATCCACAGTAGTCTCAAATGATCTTTCATGTTTCTATTGTGTAAGGTGCATTGTCTCCAGTTTCATTTCTAATTGAGCTTATTTGGATTTTCTCTCATTTTTCTTGGTTAATCTATATAATGGTCTGACAATTTTATTATTTTTTTCAAATAACTAGCTTTTCATTTCATTTATCTTTTGTATTTTTTTCTTTGAATCTCATTTAGTTCTACTCTAACATTTTTTATTTCTTTTGTTCTGCTAAGTGTGGGATTAATTTGTTCTTATTACTCTAGTTCCTTAAAGTGTAACATTAAGTTGTCAATCTGTGCTCTTTCAGATTTTTTTGATGTAGGCATTTAGCACTATAAACTTTCATTTTAGCACTGCTTTTGATGTAACCCAGAGGTTCTAATAACTTGTGTCATTATTACCATTTACTTCAAATACTTTCTAATTTCCATCTTGATTTTATTTCTTAACCTAAAAGTCATTCAGGGACAGATTATTTAACTTCCATGTATTTGTACATTTTTTAATGATTCTTTTTGGAGTTGATTTCTAGTTTTATTCCTCTGTGGCCTAAGAGGATACTTAATATGATTTCTATTTTATTAAGTTTATTGAGATTTGTTTTGTGGCCTGTCATATGGTCTGTCTTGGGGAATGTTCCATGTATTGATGAGAAGAATGTATGTTCTGCAGTGCTTGGGTGGAATGTCTGATAATATCAAAGTCCATTTGTTTTAGTATGTTGTTTAAGTCCATTCTTTCATTTTTGACTTTTTGTCCTGATGATCTGTTTAGTGCTGTCAGTGATATGTTGAAGTCTCCCACTGTTATTGTGCTGCTGTCTAGCTCATTTCTTAGGTATAGTAGTAATTGTTTTATGAATCTGGGAGCTCCAGTATTGATGCATAAAATATGAATTGTAATATCTTCTTGTTGACTTGATTCTTTATCATTACATGATGACCTTTGTCTGTTTTTATTGTTTTTGCTTTGAAGTTTGTTTTGTCTGGTGTAAGAATAGCTACTCCTCATTTTTGGTTTTCATTTGTGTGGAACATTTTCTTTCCATCCATTTACCATGAGTTTATATGAATCTATTTTTGTTAGGTGAGTTTTTTGAAGACAACAGATATTGATGTGTGATTTTTAAATCTGTCCCACCACTCTTAATCTTTTTTAAGTTGAGCATTTAGGCTATTTACATTCAATATTAATTTTGAGATGTGAGATACTGTTCTCTTCATCATGTTGTTACATAGGTGGTTTGTTTTTTGTTGTTGTATTATTGTTTTATAGGCCCTGTGAGTTTTAAGCTTTCAGGAAGTTACATTTTGGTGCATATTGGCCTTTTATCTCAAAGTTTAGAACTCTTTTTAGCGTTTCTTGTAATGCTGCTTTGGTAGTGACAAATTGCCTCAGCAGGTGTCTGTCTGAAAATTACTTTATTTATCCTTCATTTATAAAACTTAGTTTTTCTGGATGCAAAAGTCTTGGCTAACATTTATTCAGATAAACTCCAGTCCCAGTTCTCTGGCTATTCAGATGAGACAGGCACTTCTTTTCATCCATAGGAATGTTGATGTTCCAAGTAGGGAGAAATTGTGATTCTTTCTCTTGTGCAACCCTGAACCTGGAAGATGCTACTCGTATGGGGATCTAGTCACCCTGACATGTTCCAGGGTGGCTATCTGTAGTTTTACCAACATCAGCGTCCTGTGGAAGAAGCCCCACTGTACTTGTAGTAATGGGTCAGGGAAGAAAGATGTCCCCTTCTCCAAGACCCTTCATATGCACCAGGGCTATCTGTAGGGGTGAGCTCCAGACTTTCCCTGCTGAACGCAGCACAGCAACTGTGCCTCTGCTGAAAGAAACTTCCAAATCTAATGCCCAAAGCCTGCTGTCCAATTTATTTTGTCACACAGGGTATTTTTTGATGTGGTGCACTCCCCAGTCCCCTAAGAATGGGAGTCCCTGGGAGCCAGACTACTGTTAAGTGTTGCTGTTCCTCTGGGTCTAGCCACTCAGTGAAGCTGGCACACTGCAGCCTGGTGGTGAGGAATGTATGCAAAGAACCCAGTAATGTTACCTGTCCTCAAGTCTCCCAGCTGGGGTTAGTAGCACCAGCTCTAATGGGGGTGGCAGGGGAGTGATGTAGTCTCTGTGAGATTCATTGGTTATAGATAGTCTTAGTGTGTTGACTTTCTTCAGTGCTGGTTATAGTAGTCATCAACTGGTCACATGGAGAGACTCAGGACCTCCTGGTTAGCCAGAGTGGTATAAGCAAAGGTAATAGCTGAGATCATGCAGCCATTTTTTTTTTTTTTTTACTTCCTGAGTAGCCTGAGTAGTGTTATTCTACCAGGAGTTGTTGTAATGAACTCTGTTAGCTGCCCTCCAGACAGGAGGTGGTACTTGCAAAAGAACACCAGCTGTGATAGTAGCAGTGGGATTTTTGCTTACCTTATGTTGTCCAGGGTGGGTCCTCTCATATCTTAGGCAATAGTTGGGGCCATATAGCTCCAAAAAGTTTCTGGTCTTTATGTTAAGTTACCAGGGCAGGTGATGGGGCAAAACCAGGTGGGGATTGGCCCAGTTCTCTGGCTATTCAGATGAGACAGGCACTTCTCTTCATCCATAGGAATGTTGATGTTCCAAGTAGAGAGAAATTGTGATTCTATCTCTTGAGTAACCTGATAGCTGTTGCACAGTTCTGACTCTCTGTTTGTGCTCCGACTCTCTGCCTGCAGGGAAAGTAGCAGCTCCTGTGAGTGTTAGAGGATCGGGGATGTTTCTCTGGCTATTGGCTTGATATTCCAGAGGGAAGTGTTGCTGTGTCTGCTTCACTGAAGAGTTTGTGCAAGAAGTGGAGAATAGCAGACAGCAGTAAGCCCCACACTGATCCCACGACTTTGGCAGGGTAGATCCACTCCCTCAGTGTTCCACTGGCAGCAGCAAGCTAAATTTCAGGCAGCCCCCATTCAGAACTTGCAACTACCCTGGGTCATAAGCTTTCCCTGTGGAAATCCCAGCTATGGCTTTCAGGCCACGCCCCTCCCCATTGTACAACAAGGCTGGGTGCCCAACTCCTGTACTTGTAGCTACAGGCAACTTTTTACTTGTCCTCTACCCCCTGGCCCTAGCCAAGGGAATTCATCCCTACCTGAGTCTATATTATGGAACACAATTGAGGAAATCCCAGCTATGGCTTTCAGGCCTGCCCCTCCCCATTGGGCAGCAAGGCTGGGTGCCTAGCTCCTGTACTTGTAGCTACAGGCAACTTTTTACTTGTCCTCCACCCCCTTGCCCTAGCTAAGGGATTTCATCCCCACCTGAGGTTATGTTGTGGAACACAGTTGAGGGCTTCTTTTAACCTGTGACCACTGGCTGAACTATTTGGGTAACCTCTGCAGGGTACCCTGTGAGGAACATTAAGGAATGGCTTCCTTTGGTCCACAGTGGGGATTGGAAGTGTACACAAGGGTATTCCCACCTCTACTCTTACTTGTATATTCCATGACCTTCCCCCTATTGGTTCCTGTGCTGGCTGGATACAGTTAAGGCCATACTCTGTGGTCTGGACTTTCAGGCTGTCTGGTGAAGGGGTGTGTGCTAGAGGCAGTCTCTTCCCCTCTCACATTCTTGGGACTCACCCCATTATTTGACTCACAGTAAAGGCTGCACCCTGCTGATTCCTTCAAAAAGGAATTTGGTTTTCCTGCTCAGTTATTCTGTCACTTGAAAAAAGGTTCACAGTGTGAACCTCTACATGCTATTTTGTCCTTCCAACAGAGGTGTATTAGCAATGCCTCTAATCTGCCTTCTTGGAAAACAAAAAACAAAAAAACAAAAACAGATTTTGTCTTTTTTTGTGTGTTTCTGACAAATATACTCTAAGACTATGCTGTGGATAGATTAAAAATACATATATTTTTACCTATGTAACAAACCTGCACATCCTGCACATGTATCCCAGAATTCAAAATAAAAACAAAATTAAAAATAAAATTAATTTTTAGAAAATCTTCCACCATGGTGGAAGAGAGTGTGGTGATTCCTCAAAGACTTAGAGGCAGAAATATCATTCAATCCAGCAATCCCATTACTGGGTATATAGCCAAAGGAATATAAATCGTTCTATTATAGGGACCCATGCATGCATACATTCATTGCACCACTACTCACAATAGCAAAAACATGGAATCAACTTAAATTCTCATCAATGACAGACTGAATAAAGAAAATGTGGTACATATACACCATGGAATACTGTGCAGCCATTAAAAGGAACCAGATCATGTCCTTTGCAGGGAAGTATACACAATGGAAGCCATTATCATTAGCAAACTAATACGGGGACAGAAAGCCAAATACCGCACGTTCTCATTTATAAGTGAGAGTGAAATGATGAGAACACATAGACATATGGGGTGCAGCGACATACACTGGGGCCTGTTGGAGGGTGGGGCATGGGAGGAGGGAGAGGATCGGAAAGAATAGCTAACTGATGCTGGGTTTAATGCCTGGGTGATGAGATGATGTGTGCAGGAAATCATCATCACACACATTTACCTATGAAACAAACCTGCACATGTATTCTTGAACTTAAAATAAAAGTTAGAACTTAAAAAAAATTAACTAGATTATATTAAATTGACTAGAAGAAAGATAAAAAGTTTTTTCGATTTAAGCCCTAGCAATTCAATGATTTTATTCCAAATCACTATTTTTATTAAGTATTTACAAATTCATTTTAACTATTTCAGGGTTCATATAGTGTAGTTTATACACTATTTATTAAGATATTTTTCACTTTATGTTACTAAGAATGTATTGATGTTTTTATCTAAGAGATTGTATAATTAATTCTAATTACCTTGCATACTCTTCATTTATGTCAGAAGACATCAGAATTATCCTTAAGAAGAAGCTTAAGGATCATTTGTCTTCTCTATTTTATTTTGAATTATCTTACTGTTTGAAACTACATAATATTCATGTATTGGTGTTAGGAATACTCTTACTTTTCATCATTATTGACATAATTTGACCACATATTAAAGCAATTTACAAGTTAAAATTAGCTCATTTTTTATACCTTAAATATAATCTCATCATATACTCCCATGGAAGCTCAAATTATTATTTTTGGATGTTGGGGAGAAGATGATGTTTTTAAAAATACGAAACTTAAGGTTAAAGCTGGAAAAGAATATTAAGAGTTTGGTGTTTGAGCAAATTATTTTCTTTCTGGGGGTAATTTAGTACTTTATTGGTCTTTTTGATTTGAAACATCTTTAAAACATTTTATTCTTCTTTTTTCTTCATGACAACAGTAGCAAGACAACTTAACAATGGTTAATCACTTGCACTATCATCGGATATAAATGCTTATATCCATTATAAATGCTTATATCTAGCCATTTCTTTCCTTGCAAAGAAGATTACCTCTCTGAGTGTAGAATATTTATCATGCCATTCAAATAGCTTATTGAATAAGGTGACTTTAAGCATCTATTCTCTTTAAGCAGTCACACAATTTTCTCCCTTTTTATTGAGGTGTAATTAACATACAATACAATTTACCCTAATGTATGTAATTCAATTGTTTTATCTTCACAAAATTTTACAACTGTTGCCACTATCTAATTTTAGAATATTTTCATCACCTCATGGCCATCAGCAATCATACTTCATACCTCCCTCCCACATTCTCTTAGAAACTACTTAATGTAGTTTAAATATGATTTGTTTGTTTCCACCATATCTCATGTTGAAATTTAATTTCCAGTGTTGGAGATGAAGCCTAAGGGAGGTCTTTTAGTTGTTAGGGCATATCTCTCATGAATAGATTAATGCACTTTCTCAGGGTTAAGTTCTCACTTTATTAGTTCTCACAAGAGCTGGAATTTTAGTCAAAATGGACTAAGAGCCTGGCACCTTCCCCTCTCTCTTTTGCATGCTTCTGGCCATGTAATCTCTGCATACACAGGTGCCTCTTCACCTCCCACCATGAGTAAAACAACCTGAGGCCTTCACCAGAAACCACAAAGATGCTGGTGCCATGCTTCTTGTCCAGTTAGCAAGCCATGAGCTAAATAACCCTTTTTTCTTTTTATAAATTACCCAGCATCACCTACTCCATTATAGTAACACAAAGTGGCCTAAGATAGTATTAACTGACTTAACTGTATAGAGTTGCCAATTCAGAATATTTAATATGAATTAAATCATGCCATGTGTGGCCTTTCGTATCTGGTTTCTTTCACTTAGCATATTTTCAAGGTTCATCCATTTTGTATCATACATCAGTAATTATATTTTCATGGCTGAATAATATTCCATTTTACAGATTATACCATATTTTGCTGTCTGTTTATCAAGTGATTTACACTGGGTTGTTTTCTGTTTTTGTTACTATAAATAATGTTGCTATGGGCATTTGGGTCTACATTTCTCTGTGGGCAAATGTTTTCAGACCTCTTTATTGTATAGCTAGCAGTGAAACTGCTGGGTTATAATAATTCTCTGTAAAAAGTTTTTGTGAAAGTAGAAAACCATTTTCTGAAGCATCTGTAAGATTTTGTATTTCCACCAGCAGTCTATAAAGATCCCAGTTCTTTCAGATCCTTGCTAACATTTGTTCTTGTCCGTCATGTCTAATCATAGCCATTCTTGGAGGTATGAAAATTCTGCTGTTTTGATTTTCATTTTCCTAATGTCTAATGATATTCAGCATCTCTTTATGTACTTATTGTCCATTTGTACCTACCACTATCCCAGTACTATGTAGTCTTGATTAACATATCTTTGTAGTAGGCTTTGAAATTGGAAAATGTGAGAGTATTTCAATTTTATTTTTTAAGATTTTTTGGTAGAATTATTCTCGGTTTCCTGCACTTATATATGAATTTTAGAATAAATTAGTCAACTTGTGCAAAGGGTCATCTGGTATTTTAATAGAGATTGCATTGAATCTGTAGATTGGTTGGAGAATATTGCCATCTTAAAAATATTAAGCACCTACCCATTAGCAGATCTTTTTGCATTTATTAAAGCCCTCTTATATTTTTTAAAACAGTATTTTGTAACTTAGTTTATAAGGGTTACACTCTTTGTTGAATTTATTCCTAATTATTATACTTGTTTTGATGCTACTGTAAAGGGAATTTTTGTTTTTTTGGATTTTTATGATTCGTGTAACCTTGTGTCTGTAATGTTGCTGTACTTGTTTACAAGCTTAAATGCTTTTAGTGTGTTTCTTTGAATATTTTTATATACACCAATGGCTTTTGAAATGGGAAAGAGTTCTACTCCTACTGCGACTGGATAAATTTTATTTATTTATTTTTCTGCCCTATTATGCTGACTAAAATCTCTAGAACAGGGTGTTCAGTCTCTTTTTATTGAAGTTTGATGTTATTTGAAGTGTATTTTTATACACCCTTTAGCTGATTAAAAAAGTTTATTTGTATTTCCAGTTATTGAGTGTTTCATTACAGAAAGTTGCTAGATTTTGTCAAATGTTTTGTAGATGTAACTATTGAGATAATCATATATTTTGTTTGTTTTTTCTTTGTTATCCTAATAAGATGATTTATCATATTGATCAGGTTTCATATCTTGAAGTAAACATGCATTCCTAGAGTAAATCTCATTTAGTCATGTTGGAGAAGCCATTTTATACATTATAAGATTTGGATTGCTAGCATTTTGTTGAAGATTTTTATATCTACATTCATGAGGGATTTGGTTTGTTGTTTCTTTTCTTGTGATGAATTTCTGATTTTAGTATCAGTGTAATACTGGCTACATAGAATGAATTGAGAATTATTTCCTCCCATTCCTTTTTTTTTTTTTTTTTTTTTAGAATTTTCACAGGATTCTTTTAATCCTTCTTTAGACATTTGGTTAAATTTACCAGTTAATCTGTTTTGTTCTTTGTTTTTACTTATAAATAAAATAGCCACAAGTTAAATCACATTACTTTTTATGAATCTATTTAGATTTTCCATTTTTTCCAGAGTCTGCTCCAGTACTTAGAATCACTCCAGAAATATGTTCCTCGTTTAGCTAATTTTTGTCACATAATTTTTCATAGCATACTCATAATTTTTTTCCTGTAAGACTGGTAGTAATGTCTGTCTTTCATTTCTGATATTAAATGGATTCTTATCTCTTTTTTGCTAAGTCAATATAAATGGATGTTTGTCAATTTTGTTAATCTTTTTGAAAAAGCAACTTTTGGCTTATCTATTGTTCTTTTTATTCTATATTTTATTTCTGCTATTATTTTTTTCTCTTCTGCTTGATTTGCATTTCCTATGCTCTTAAAGTTTCTTAATGTTATTTGTGGTACTTCTTTTTAATATAGATATTTATAGCTGTTAATGTTTTATGGATACATAGTATCCATAAAAAAAATCTAAAAACTGTCTTGATTGTATTACACGCTTTGATATTTTCATTTTTATTTCATTTCATTTATCTCTAAGTATTTTTCTAATTCCAATGGTTATTTATTCTTCAGAATATCTGTTATTTAGAAGAGTTCTGCTTAATTCCTGTATATTCATGCATTTCCCAAATCTTTTTGATATTTATTTCTAAGTTAATTTTCTTGTGTTCAGAAAACATACTTTATATGATTTATTTTTTTACATAAATTGTTACTTGTTTTTATGAAATAACATATAGTCTGTCTTGGAGAATGTTTAATGTGAAATTGAGAAGAACATATATTCTTCTGTTGTTGGATTGAATGTACTGTTATGTTCAGTTGGTTTTTTTTTTTTTTTTTTTGAGATGGAGTCTCACTCTTGTCACGCAGGCTGGAGTGCAATGGCATGATCTCAGCTCACTGCAACCTTTGCTTCCAGGGTTCAAGAGAGTCTCCTCAGCCTCAGCCTCCCAAGTAGCTGGGATTACAGGCACCCGCCACCACCCTTGGCTAATTTTTGTATTTTTAGTAGAGATGGGATTTCACCATGTTGGCCAGGCTAGTGATTTTCTGTCTATTTGTTATACCTACTGCAGAAATTGGGGCGTGAAAGATCCAATTATTATTTTTTATTTCTATGTTTTACTTCACTTTATTTTCTAAAGCTGTTTTGTCTTTCAGTTTTAAAGAATGATTTTCCTATAAAATACAGTACTTGGATAATATCATTTGTTTTGTTTTGTTCTGTTTTATTTTCAATCCTTTGAATATATTATTCCATCACCTTCTATCTCCATATTTTCTGATGAGATATCATATGATAATTTCTTTGAGAATTCCTTGTCCATAATAAAGTTCTGCTTCTCTTTTGCTAGTCTCAAGATTCTTTCTTTGGCTTTGATTTTGATGTACCTCTATATGGATTTATTTAAGCCTATTCTATTTGGAATTCAATGAGCTACTTAGAAGCATAAATTAATATTTTTCATGAAACTTGGGATATTTGGCCATTATGTCTCCAACTTCTTTCTGCTTTTATATTCTTTCTGAGACTCTGAGTTTGTGTAGATTGGGATGGTGGTTGCTGTTCCAGATATTTCAAGGATCTTTTCACTTTTCTTTATTTTGTTGTCTTTCTGCATCTCAAACTGGATAATCTTTACTGATCTATTTTCCCAACTTTGATTATTTTACCTCCTCTACCTGCTAATATTTGCAATTAAGTCCCTAATAAATTTTTCAGTTTATTTATTTATTTTTTCAGTTACAGAATTTCTATTCAGTTCCTTTTTGTAATACTAATATCTTTAATTGTATTATTTATTTGAAAAAACATTATTCTTATACTCTCGTTAGTCCTCTAGACATGATTTCCTTGTTTCTTGATTATATTTAAAATAGTTGATTTAAAGTCTTTGTAAAGTAAGTTCAATGCCTGTGCCTCATTAAAGAAAATTTGTTTTCATAGCTGTTCTTTTTATTTTGTTCTGTATATATGTCATAATTTATTGTTCCTTTGTATTTGAATAATATAATATGGCTACTCTGGAAATCAGATTATATCTCTTGGTCAGGATTTTCTGTTGTTGCTTTTTGTTGTTTTTGTTTGTGTAGTGACTTTGTAAACTAGTTCTCTAAAATGTATACAACAGTCATCGTTCTACTTTCTATGGGTTCAGTTACCTGCATTTAAATGTGGTACAAACACATTAAATTGAAAATTCCAAAAAAATTCATAAATTTTAAATTGCATGCTATTTTGAGTAATATAATGAAATCTGACCTGCCCCATCAACCCAGGGTGTGAATTACCCCTTTGCACAGTGTATCTGCACTGTATACATTCAGAACCAATTAGTTACTTAGAAGCCATCTTGGTTATCAGATTATCTGTAATGATATAGCAGTACTTCTGTTCATGTAACCCTTATGTTATTTAATAATGGCTCTCATGCACTAAGAGTAGTTATACAAACAACCAGATATGCCAAAGAAAAGACATTTAATGCCTCCTTTAAGAGCAAAGGTAAAAGTACTTGACTTAATTAGGATGGAAAAAAATTATGTGATGAGGTTGTATGACCCAAGTTAAAAACAAATTTTCTATTTATTAATAGTCTACATAGGGTTTGCTACTGTCCACAGTTTCTGATACCAAGTAGGGGTCTTGGATTGTATCTCCCATGTATTCTGTTCATGTATGACCTCTAAACCAAAGGTAGCTTATTGGTCAACTAGTGATTAAATAGACATTTTATTAAATGCCTGGTACCAGTACGTTTCTAAGAACTGAGAGGGTCATTGTGTTTGTTGAGGGACATCGTCAATACTCAGCTAGGATGTTTAAACTCTGCCTTAGGTTCACTTTCTGATTTTACAGATCCTCATAATTAGCAAGAGGTGATAATTTAGACTTTACAGGTTTTCCTGAACATAAGAATAGTCCTAGTTATGAACATAGCCTATGAATGCATATGGCTTTTTAGATTTTCAGGAATATTTCAGTGCTTTGAAACACCCTTTTGAACATCTCATTGCCTAGCTTTCCTTTTTAAACTTTTGATAAGCCTATTGTTTTCTCAATTTGTTACCAGCCATCTCTATTAGCATTGGTTTTTCTTTTTTCAGGCAGCCATAATTTTAATCAATTGCTGCAGATTATTTTGAACAAATGCCTCTAGATAAAAGGTTGTTAAAAAGGGAAATATTCAAGTCAGTTAAATAAGGACTGAAAGAGGTAAGGTTTTGCAAAGAACCAGAAAATGGGTCAAGTAATGGCAATTCTATGGAAATGGAGCTTTGAAGGAACCCTGAGACATTTTGTTCCTTCAGTGGCTGGAAGGTTGTTGGTTTTCATCATAGATAAAGATTATTGGTTTTTAAAGTTACTGGTTAAAAGGAAGTAAGGGGATAGGAACAGGGCAAGTTAAAATGCCATAAAACTTATTATTCTTACTGATATTCTTACTGATTTCCAAGATTGCTGTAAGAATTTAATTTCCAGTATTACAAAAATGTTGATTCTGACATTTTCTGCCATTGATTTTGTTTCTTTTACAAAGGAGAGAATTTTTGAATTTTTTATTTCATTCTCGCTGTTGTCACCTATGGTTTTATTACTTGATGACTATAAACCAAGGATAATATAATAATTACAATATGTTTTTATGTTAATTGTACTTTTTTCTTTGATAGTTCTTATACAAATGTTAATAAAAAATACAGCAGCTGCAGATGATAGAGAAACCACCCCTCTGTCACTTCCGCACTCTTCCATTATTTTCAACACACACACTCTTCATATGCACTCTCACATCAATATATTTCAACTTAGAATACTCTAGTCAAATGTTGTGCTTCACTGTAAATGTGCTTTTTCCACAAAAGAATATTTGCTAGATAGCTTTTTACATAGCCTAGTATCTCTAAAATTTGAACATAAGTTGACTATTTACATGTCTCCTTCTTCCTCATATCAAGAGAAATTATGTTATTACTTGTACATAGACATATCTCAAATCAGTTAAGGCTCAACTTCATATTATGAGCATAATCAACCTCTAAATGACACTTTATGCATGAAAATAAAGTCTTTCAGATTAAGTATTATTTCTCAGTTAAATTATATGATCTTTTAAATTAAAATTAGTTTTCAAAATGATTTTAATCTTTAATTTTATTAGAGATAAAAATAGTAATATTTCAAGAAAACCTTTTGAGTGATATGAAAATTGTAAATCTTAATGCATTCATTCAATGTGATTTATTCAAGATTAAGCTAAAGATTAAGTTCCCTATATTGATCTTATCATCTCACTAATAGTTTTGCAAGAAAGTAACTCTATATATATCTATCTTAGATAGATAGATGTAAATAGAAGCTTAATGTGTCTTTCAATATTAATTTAAAAGATTATTTTATATGAGAATTTATTATTTTACTATTTACAATTGTTATAAGGTATATTTTTGAATAAATACAACAACACACTTCCAAAAGCCATAAAAAATTATATTACCAGAACTGCAATAAGTAGGATGAGGACTAATAAGTGTACACAGACAGCACATTAACGTTATCCACTAATTTTCCATGGGAAAAAAAATTCCAAGATATGGTTTATATTTTAGATCCATGATCTGCTAATGGTAACTCAAGGGCTGTCCTTCCACAAATTTTGTCAAATTGGTTTAAAATATTTGTGATAAAATTGAATCATTTGGTTAAAAAACAACATTTCTTCCAAGAAATAGACTTTTTATTTATTTGTTTATTTTTTATTTTTATTTTTATTTTTTAAAGATGAGGTTTCACCATGATGGCCAGGCTGGTCTTGAACTCCTGACCTCAGGTGATCCACCCACCTCGGCCTTCCAAAGTGCTAGGATTACAGGCGTGAGCCACCACGCCCAGCCTTAGACTTTTTATTTTTACAGTTAGAAGTCGCCTGTGTTTAGAGGAGCAAGCTAATCTCCGTTCCTCGTTCCTCAGCAGTGATTCTATGCTGTAATTGTGTTTACTCTCACTTGATTTTATCTATCACATTACCAATTACATTTATTTCTCTAAACAATATGTTATTTTGTTTCAGATGTTTTCAAAATAAAATCATGTTGAATTCATTCTCTTGCAGCTTGTTTTCTCTCTATATTATGTTATTGAGACTTATCTACATTGTTGTATGTAGTGTTTAGTTTGCATTTACTTTCACATCTCTATCATTTTCAATTGTAGGAATGAAACAAGATGTATTTATATAATCTTCTATCATTTGGACTGTTTCTTGTGTTTTGCTATTGGAATCTATTAATAAAATCATACTTTACAGGCTTCCTGGTGAACAACTGCAACCTTATTTGGGACATACATCCAGATAAGAAACTGCTGGATCGGGGTATGTGCGTGTTTAACTTTACTAGGCTATATCACTTGCTTCTTCTAAATTAAAATCTATCTATCTATCTATCTATCTATCTATCTATTTGTATCTTTATATACACCAGGCAAAAATTTTAGAATACTCTTACATGCTTTGTTCTCTCCCTACCATTGATATACGTTGATAGATATTATAATTTCATGCTAGATTATTATAGCTATATTTTTTCTATGATCTCATTTATTTTAACATTTTAAAATGCTTAAAATTATTTAATTGATGTTATTTCACATATCTCTCACAATATCTTCTGAATTTATTTTATTCTCTACATACTTTACCTCAAGCGATGTTTGAATATTTGACCATTTATGTCAGATATTCAGGGAATTTGCATGTCGGAGCATACTCTTAATATAGTCTCATATTTTAAT
Source organism: Cacajao melanocephalus (assembly GCA_963573385.1). Taxonomy (NCBI): domain Eukaryota; kingdom Metazoa; phylum Chordata; class Mammalia; order Primates; family Pitheciidae; genus Cacajao; species Cacajao melanocephalus. Next base: position 131,582 of record CAUYLG010039511.1, read on the forward strand.
GATAATTCTGTTAACATTCTACTCTTCCAATATTTATAAAGTTTGCATAAATTTATCTGGTACTATCACTGAAAAATCTTACATCATTCTGATTTTTTAAATAAACATACCCTTTTCTTCTGGAATGTTTTATAATTTTATTTTTTGTCATTTATATTTTACATTTAATAGTGGTATCAAGGTTTGTAAATTCCTTTATTTCTCCTCTTTGATATTTTAAAGGATCTTTAAATACAAAGGCCAACATGTATTGTTTTAATCGGGTACAATATTTCCATTATCTATTTAGATATTTCTGATGCCCAGTTTTTGATATTTTCTCATTCTATAAGTCCCATGATCCAGATGTTAATACTTTTGTGTTAGCTATCAGTTCTCTTCACTTTTCTTATAGGTTGTTTATTAGTTTTCATTACATTCCTGGGATAACTTTTTAATCTAGGATTCCAGTTTTATATTTCAATTTAATATTCCATTTTGAAATTTGTTCCTCATGGGTAATCATTCTCTAATTCTCCTATCTGCCATGGTTTTTATCTTAACTGTTTAATTTTCTGTATGTAATTTGCTTTGGTATTTATTTTTTTCTTTTCATTTACCATAGTGTTCATAGATGTATCTCTTTGTGTTTAATTTTTTGCTTCTTATTGAAACTGTGATCCAGCCCATTGATTTTGTTTCTATATACACAGGTGTTATTAATTTGCTTATGAGCTCATGTTTCTTGTAATAAGCATTAGATAAAGACCACAGGATATCCTACAGTGTGTATCAGCACAGTGACCACAATGAAAGGACTAGGTAAAAATAAGTTCTGGAGCAGATAGACCCAGGCATGAGAAAACACCATGAGCAGGCTTCTGAGTTGTGCTGATTTTAACCCTATGTCTCCTAACTCTACAGGGATAAGATGTCACCTCTAAAGGCAGGCTCTGAATGTCCTAAAACAAGGTGCCAATCACTAACACTTGTGGAACTTAATCATTTTGTAATATTATCCAAGTCATCTTTCTGGTTTTAAGGAGTCCTACATCCTTGGCCAAATGGAATTAAATTGTCTACAGAATTGCTGAAAATAGGAAGTAACTAAGTTTACTCATATCAGTTGTTTTCATTCTTGCAATATATGGGCTTTTTTTTGGCCAAAATAACCTCTACATAATATTATTCAAGTCATATTCTGCACGCCATTACCAAGGTCAAGAATAGCGCATTAAAATTATTCATGAATCTCCTAGAAAAAAAAAATCTAACTGTGATGTTATTTGGCTGTGTTGATTATTCAGTTTACAGAAAGTTTCTAATGTACTCTTTAATTTCATTATCATATACATAGTGATTCAACGTAGTTCAACAATATGTTTATACACAGAATTTTAATAGACTTCAGATGAAGATAAGCACACAGCCATTATTGACTACTAAGTGTGTATGTATTCTATTATAGTGTCTGAGATAATTGAGGGTATTAAATTCTTCTAAGTATGGTATACTTTTCTTGTAATGTAGCAAATATGTATGTAGAAAATATGTATTTTAAAGTTAATCTTCAAGTTTAACATTTAAAAAAGATTTATAAATTCAAATCAGTACAGTTCAAATTAGTATATTTAATTATACGTTTGAATATGACATCCTCCTTATGAAAACTGACCCTACACCAGAAATGATGTTGCTATTATACACAGTGATGCATATTTAAGGGAAGGCAATATCTAATTCCTGAATGTTCTTCCCTCTGAGACAAAGGGGCTTTGTATAGATCATTGTGAAAATGTTCTCTCAATCACCCACGATGACAAGCTGTGATACATTCAGTCTTTATAACTATTGCTTAGAAATATGGTCATTGTCAGAAAACTATACCTTTAGATTCACTTCTACTTTTATTCATCAATGTGTAGTATAAAGAGGGAAAGGCTGATGCAGTAAGTTTAAAAAGCGATATGTTAGTATGTGAATGATTTACAAATGATGTAAATTTAAATAACTACTGATATATTTAGAGATTTTTGTGCTACAAAATTGGTTTGAAAATTTCAGAGAATTGTAGATACTTCTTTTCTGTTTTTTTTTCAAGGTGGTAAAATTTGTACTTTAAAAATATTATATGTGAGAGAATATGAGTGGTATATTAGGTATACATACATATTTATGTAGATAAATTTAACTGTATTCGTTATAGAAAGTATATATTTAATTATCTTACTATAAATTTATATATTTTTTATTTCTTATTTCAGTTTAGAGAGTAATTGACTACCTATAGGGCTTTCTTTAGAGGTATATTTCATAAATAACTACATTTCTCTAGGAAATGTCTATTTAAAATCAGGTCTTACAAGTTTTACAGCTCTGAAGCATGATCTATAAAAATTTCATGCTCCTGGGTAGATTTTGGTATTAGATTCAAATAATCACTAAAAGCCCCCTTTACAGCAGATATAATTTTAAACCAAGCAGCATCTCCCAAGTCTAATGAATCTTTCTTTCTTACCTAGTCACTTTCACTTTCACAAATCTTCCTCTGATACAAGAAAGATGAATCTCTCTTTGATCCTAACATTAAGTGTGTGCATGAGAGTCAGATTCAATAACCATCTCACATATGAAGTCTCAAACATCTACTGTTTTTTTAATCATGAGTTTATCACTTTAATATCTTTACTTTTTTATCATGAGTTTATCTCTTTATTTTCTTTGTATCTGTTTCTTTAGATCTCAGATTTAATCAGCAACCACTTTTGGCTACACTAATGCTTTCTTAGCACAATCTTGTTTGTCATAATTTAATAATGAGGAATAGAATTTATTAAGTGACTTTAATTATCCTTATGGGAGGAAAACAAAAACAACACATTATTAGAGTTCTTTCAGCTTACTTTAAATAAAAATGCATAGATATATGGGATCATTGTATATTTATAAATTATTATTATTTTGCTACCAAATTAATGCATTATCCTGCCCAAATAATTTACTTGTTATTTAAATGGGAACTTTTGGAGTTTAGAAAATACTGACCCATGCAAAATCTTTGGGTCAGTATTTTCCAAAGACAATGTTGAGATGCATGGAGCTTACATTTAAACATGACTTGTATAAAGATTTCTTCCAATAATTAAAAATTGAAAAAAAAAAAGAAAAAGAACTTGCATCTCATGTCATTTTCCAGTTTAATCTAGCATAGATCACTGCATTTTGACATTCTTTGGGCCTCTATGACACAGGTAGTGTAATGATACAGCCCAGGAACATGAGGGAATTATAAGGGTGATGATCAAGATTTATATTAAGAAAGGAAATTAAATTGGTGTACTTCAAATTAGTCCTACTGACCGACTGCTCATGTATTTTTGTATAATACTGGTAATGCACTGTGTAATTCAGAGCAGACAATCTGAATAACTTTAAATGGCATATTCATTTCAAAAAATTCTTATATAGGTGGTATGCTCTCTTATTATTTTAAAATCATTTTTAAAGAAAACCTACTCTAGGTTTGGATTACATGTTTACATTTGCTATGTAGGTAAACTGTGTGTCACAGGGTTGAGTGTACAGATAATTTTTTCACCCAGATAATAAGCATAATACCAGATAGACATTTTTCCTGATCCTCTTCCTTCTCCCACCCTCCACCCTCAAATAGACCCCAGGGTCCATTGTTCTTCTCCTAGTATTCATGTGTTCTCATTGTTTAGCTCCTACTTACTTATAAGTGAGAATGTACAGTTTGTAGTTTTCTGTTCCTGTGTTAATTTCCTTAGGACAATGGTCTTTAGCTCTATCCATGTTGTTGAAAAAGACATAATCTTGTTCTTTTTTTATGGCTGTATGCTAGTCTATGGTTTATTTATACTACATTGCTTTATCTATCCTACCATTGATAGGCATTTATGTTGCTTCCTTGTCTTTGGTATTGTGAATAGTGCTGCAACAAACATTCACATGCATGGGTAGAACAATTTATATTCCTTTAGGTACATGCCCAATAGGGAAATAGCTGACTCAAACAGTTCTTCTTCAAGTTCTCTGAGGAATAGCCACGCCACTTTCCACAGTGGCTGACCTAATTTACACTCCCACAAGCAGTGTACAAGTGTTGCCTTTTGTCCACATCCTCACCAACATCTGTTATTTCTTGACTTTTTAATGGTAGCCATTCGGGCTAGTGTAAAATGGTATCTAATTGTGGTTTTGACTTGCATTTTTCTAATAATTAGTGATGGTGAACATCTTTTCATATGCTTGTTGGCCGTATGTATGTCTTTGAAAAGTATCTGTTCATGTTATTTATCCACTTTTTAATGGAGTTGTTTGTTCTTTGCTTGTAAATTTATCTAAGTTCCTTATAGATTATGGATATTAGCCCTTTGTTGAATGCATAGTTTGCATATATTTTGTCCCATTCTACATGTTGCCTGTTTACTCGGTTCATAATTTATTTTGCTATGCAGAGCTCTTTAGTTTAATTAGATAACATTTGTTAATTTCTGTTTTTGTTGCAATTGCTTTTGGCATTGTAATTGTGGAATCTTTGTCAAGTCTATGTCCAGAATTATATTTCCTAGGTTATCTTCCAGGGTTATTACAGTTTTCTGTTCCACATTTAAATCTTTATTTAATCTTGAGTTGATTTTTTTCATATGGTGAAAGAGTGGGATCCAATTTCAATCTTCTGCATATGGCTAGCCAGGTAACTGTAGCACCACTTATTGAATAGAGAGTCCAGTCTCCATTGCTTCTTTTTGTCAACTTTGTTGAAAATCAGGTGGATGAAGGTGTGTGACATTATTTCTGAGCTCTCAATTTTGTTCCATTGGTTTATGTGCCTGTTTCTTTTTACCAGTACTGTGCTTTTTTTGAGACTGAATAATTTATAAAGAATATAGGTTTAATTGACTCATTGTTCTCTATTGCTTGGGAGGCTTCAGGAAACTTAAAATTATTGTGGAAGATGAAGGGGAAGCAAAAATCTTCACAAGGCATCAGGAGAGAGAAGAGCATGTGAAAACGCAGCAAAAATGACCATTTATAAAACTATCAGATCTCTTGAGAGTTTACTCCCTATTACAAGAAGAACATGGGGAAACCACTACCATAATCTAATCACTTCCCACCAGGTCTCTCCCTCAACACCTGGGGATTACAATTTAAGATAAGATTTGAGTGGGGACACAAAGCTAACACGTATTAATCCCATAATATACAGCTGAACACTAAACACAACCACTAGTATAATTTTTTAAGAGACAGGCAAAAGGAAATCCTAAGACAGAAGGAGAGATGGAAATATGACCAAAGACTAAGGGATTGGAATGATGTAGCCAAAGAATTTCAACATCTACCAGAATCTGAATGAGACAAGGAATGGGATTTTCTGCTAGACCCTTTAGTGGAAGTGTGGCCTTGCTGACACCTTGACTGTTATCTAGTGACACTGATTTCAGACTTCTGGCCTCCATAACTGTGCAAGAATAGATGTACTTGTTGTTCTGAGACACTAAAGATTGTGAAAACTTGTTATAAAGCCCCAGGAAACAAATATAGAAGAAAAACTTACATTGGTTTCTGTCTTATGTGAGGGGAGCTTCTTACTAGGACCTTTTATTTAAAATAAACCTCTAGAATCCAAAATTTACAATTCCAAAAAAGAAGTGAAAATCTTTAAGGTTGTTTCCCCAAAACTGATTATTAGTAGTAAACAGGCCAGTAGATTTTAGATGTATTTTGTCAATAATAAATTGTTATTTTTCAATTGGGTTTCTTATCAGTCAGACAGGAAATTGGTTAACGAAGCTTAACACTGGATACACCCTGTACCTACCAGTCTATGATTATGGTCCCTACTATGGCCATAATTGAGGTTATAGACTTTAGATAAGAGATTGTTATTTTTCTTTCATGTTTGGACCACATATCACAGCATAGTTTTTAATATAGTTCATATCTAGGCCACCTTTTAATGAGAACTATATTTGCTCCCATTACTCAGGAAATTGGCTGGATGTAAAGGAATATACATTCTTACAAATGAGTAATTCCATAAATAATGGTTACCTTAAAGAATCTCTTTCTCTTTTTCAATTTAGTATTATTAAACTCTGTATTTAGACTGTTAATAATCTATTTATCTTGTTAAGGTAGATGACTTTAATTATGTAGGTTCATGTAACCCTATTTCAATTTTGAGGACTCTGGAGAATTTCAGTAGCTTAGCAAATGTTTCTGTTTCTCTAACAATGCCAGAGGATGAGAAGCATTTAATAAATTGGATATGTACCTCCACATTCAGCACATTGGAGAATTTCAGTAGTTTAGCCAATGTTTCTATTTTTCTAATGATGCCTGAAGAATATGAAGCATTTTATAAGTTGGATATGTACCCCACATTCAAGACAAAAACCAAGACACCATTTCTCTCAATTCTCTCCAGGGATAACCACAGGGGCAATTTTGACTAGAGTTTTTCTAACTAGAGCAGGGATCTCTATTTATTTTTTTGTATTATTTTTTCTTCCCCAAATTTGGAAAGAAGCAGTAGGCAGTCCTCTGGGCTTTCTTAATTCAATTATGAAACTTATTTCTCATTATTCTATTATGTTTTAGAATCTTCACACAAAAATCCTGTAGCTATTTGGAAATCTTTCTATTTGTTATTGAAACGGTAGAGCTCCCTGCTTCCCCTCATAGGACATGCGACTGGGTGTGGCTCTCCGGTTTGGTTGGCCTGCAGCTCAAACCCCTAGCAGGAGCATGCGGACAGGAAGGTGCAGAGGCCGGGGTAAATACCTTGGGCTGTTGGCCCCATGGCAGTGTCCAGGAGTAGGAGTGGGTGCCTGCAAGTCCCTAGTTACAAAGCTGTTTCAGCTTTGCTGTCTGCATATGGCTTATGTGTTAGTCAGCTCAATAGACTGTGCCTTATTGCAAGGCCAGAGGGCCAGTGTGACAGCCTTCTGCATCCTGAGACCTTGCCCAGTGTCCTGAAATAATTGAATCACACATGGGCTTAAAGAATGAGTACAAGGTTTTAATTGAGTAGTGGAGGTGACTTTCTGCAAGATGGATGGGGAGCCAGAAGTGGGGGTAGAGTGGGAAGATGATCTACCCATGGAGTCAGGCTGCCTAGCAGCTGGACTCTTATCTGATTGTCCCCAGCCAAACTTGACTTGTCATCCACACATCCTCTTCTCTCTTTCTCTGCCATGTCATTCCACTGTCACTTGTCTTCTGGTCTGCTCTGGAGCTTAGGGTTCTGGGTTTATGTGGAGGCATCATAGGGTTTGTGGTGGGCTAAAAGGCAACTTTTTGAGCATGAAAACAGAAATGCCAGTTTTCATTTAGAGCCGCAGGTATCCAGGCTTGAGGGTGGGGCTTTTGCTGGAGAGCCACCTTCTTCCAATCAGTATTTCCCAGTCTCCTGTTCGTATTATTTCCTCCTCTGAAGAGGTACATCTAACTGCCGTTAGAATATTGACAATGACTAATTTTAGCTACTTCCTGCTGACAGGGGGCATTGTTTTGGGGAAACAGCAGTCAGATTCCTCCTAGAGGTCTAGCTAAGGTTCCTGAGTGAAGGGGAGCTATCGTCCAAGGCTTCGGTTGCCTAACTGTTTGGAGTTTGATGGCCTCTAGGTGTAACATTAAAAAAAAAATAACAAGTTTTATAAGGTTAAATATGCACGGGTTAAACATGTGTATTACACAAGGAAAGAATCTAGTGCCAAGGACTATAGAGATAATAAGTCCTACTTATTATCTGTAATATTCTAGATATATTCAGAATATACTAATATTCTGAAAACACTATTGTGTTCTCTGGTATAAAACAGATGTAAGAACAGCAAGCATAGACAAAACTATAAGAGGATATCCATAAAAGGTCAATTACTAACACTTACCTTTTTTGATTTTTAGCTTGAGAGCCCTGATCTCTTCACATTGGTACTTTGGGTGTACTTCTGGGTCAATGGGAGGTGAATACATTGGTTTCCCAGGCCTTTACTAGGGTATAATGAATTCAAGACTCTATTTCAGTGACCTGCTATAAAATACCAAGGTGGCCACTTTCAGGAGTTTCTCTAAAGTACTCTCTGGTCCAAGGACATTTCTGCAGCTTCCTCCTGATATCAGGGGTACCCAAGTAATAAATTTATCCTTTAGGATAAGTTATCCCCTGACTGATTCAGGAGATGGAGGGGTATGTTATATCAAGGCCTCTCTTAGCCTTTCCAATAAGACAGTTGGATTTTCATCAAATCCCTGGTCGATCATGGATAACTTAGTATAATTGAGAGGCTTGGTCTTAGCCCTATGTAAGCCCTCCATTATGCACACCTAAAAACAACTCCTCTTTCAGTCTCCCATCTCATCACTGGGATCTGATCCAGAGTCATTCACTGGTACTACTTTTTTTTCTAGTTGGATAATGTTTTCTGCCTTCCCTGATGCTGTATGAAATAGAAAGCTCATCCCAAATCTCCCTGCCACTTGCAGAGTGTCTTGCTTCTCAGTGTACATCAGGGTCTGATTCAAAAGTAACATAACAACTCTCCAAAAGAGTTCAAATATTTGGACAAAATTCTGGAAAGCCTCTGTGTATCTGTCAGGGTCATCTGAAAACTTGTCGATATGCCCCTTAATTTGCCTTTAGTCTTGTAGAGAGAAGGGGATCTGTACCTTACTGGGGCCAAATTCACCAGGCATCTATTGGAGGGGCAAGAGTGAAACTGGAGCTTGTCTAGGGCAGGGATTTCTAGGATGGGGCAAGTGAGAGGCTGAAGTTGGATAGGGAGATCAGGGTGAACCTGGAGGAGCAGGGTTGGAGGGAGCTGGCTCCTCTGCTGGGAGAACCTCTGCAATTTGTTTCTTCATTTCCCTGAGATTGTCCCTGGCAGCCTCTCTTAAGATGGCAAACAGGAGCGGTGAATCAATCCTACACTGTCAGCAAAGGTTGGAATTCCCTTCAATGTAGAGAAATCCTGCACATATGGGGCCTCAGACCACTTGTCCTCATGTTTACAGGAAGGGTCCAATTGCCAGATAATATCTAAATGAATGGTTCCTTCCTGAGGCCAAACCAGTCCTAACTGTAAATCATAAATTGACTAAACCTTTGTGCGGATGGCTATGAGGCATTTTCTTTCTCCAGATCCCGAGGGTCAAAGCATTCCCAATGGATCTGGATACACTCCAAAAGGGTATAAGCTGGGGGCAGTGAAGAGAGCTAGTTACCAATTCTGAAAGACAGGGAAATAGAGGCAGCCCTCATTTCCCTTCCTTCTTTCAGTGAAAACTTGGGGTATGATGGAGAGAGAAAGCAAGCATCCTCCCTTTCTTTTCCATCTTTTTATCCCCAAGTCCCAGAGACCTTAGCAGGTGCTGCCCATAAAAGCCAATGCACCATGCACCCATGAAGCAGGGGAGGCCTAGAGAATAGGAATTATCTGCCCTCACCTGTGCCTCCAACTTCCCCTGCTGTCAATAACCTTTTTTTAAAAAAATTTATTTATTTTACTTTAGGTGCATACTATATCTGGCATTTCTCCCCTGGGCCTCATTTATGCCATGGAGCATGGCCTCCTTCCATGGAGTGGGGGTTTAGTCATCAGGAATTGGTCCTGCCTATTTACATTGTGCCTGTTGCCTGGCTTTGGATCCCTCAGATCCCTTATTGCAAGAGCAGAGGGCCAGTGTAACAGGCTTCTGTATCCCAAGATCTTTTCCAGTGTCCCAAAAGAATCAAATCACACATGGGCTTGAAAGATAAGTGCAAGGTTTTATTGAGTTTTGGAGGTGGCTCTCAGAAAGGCGGATGAGGAGTGGGGGTGGAGTGGAAAGGTGATCTTCCCTTGGAGTTGGGCCACCCAGCAGCCAGCCTCTTCTCCAACCACCCCTGCCCAAACTTCCCTCAGTGTCCAGATGTTCCTCCTCCTCTCTTTCTCTGCTGCGTCATTCACCCATCACTCGTCTCCTGGTCTGCTCTGGAGCTTGGGGTTCTGGGCTTATATTGGAACAAGATAAGGGAGGTGGCAGGCCAAAAGGCAACTTTTTAGGCATAAAAAGAGAAATGCCTGTTTTTATTTAGGGCCATGGGTATCTAGACTTGAGGATGGGGTCTTTGACAGAGAATTGTTCTCTTTCACTCAGTATTTCCCTTTCTCTTATCTATATCATTATGATCCCATGAATGTACCAGATCACCATATTTGTTGAACAAGGATACTTTGATCTCTTACAAAACAATGAGGGAATGAACTTCTGGGAAATATTACAGATGACTGTGGCCTTGATATAAAAATGGTCTCAACTTGGAAGTCACTCAGGCAGATTTATTTCAGTGAAGGTCCACTCTGGTAAGTAGGCCAGATACAATGACAATAGTTCACATTTGGTTGATCTGTGGTTACTTGACCTCCCTAATTTAAAATCATTGATCGAGTCATTTTCTATAACAAGCAGTGGTCTATAACAGCCACTGCTTGTTATAGAAAATAGACTTCATTAAGTATTCCTCTACCTTTACATGCTTAATTTAACCCAAAATTCTCATTACGACTGCCACAATCCTGCCTAGGGGTGATACCAACAGTCTTGGTAACATGATTGTCTATTAACTGCCTCCAAATGTTCTTGCCACCTTCTTCACTAGCAGTATTTCTTTCTCCAATCTAAAGTATTGCCTAATCATCTCTTATTGGCATAAAATAATGCCAACACTCATCTGCTTTCATTCCTAATCAAGATCTTAATAATACAGGATCAATATGTACTAACTTGAATAGCCATTGACTTCTCTAGACTCAATCAGATGTGACTAATTCTCTCTAGAAATAACACATCAGAAAATAATTTAGAGAAGAAAATGAGCTTTAACATAGCTCTAATATTTATTTTAGGTCTACTGAATCTACTACAAACTTCTATTCATACTACATTACAAAATGGCAGACAACACTCTATAAACTGTATGGCTGGTTGACTACTGCTGCTGCTGCTATTATTAATGCCGAAGACCCAGACTTTAATGGAAAGTCTGTATCTCCTCCAAATTCCAGAGAAGAATTATGTGCAACTTTGGGGAATTTTAATATTCACAGTCTAATATCATCACAGAAGTCATTGAACTAGAGACCAAAACAGGAATATCTAGCTGTGTACCTCTTGGTCCTCTATCACTATCAGACATAGACCTTCTGCTTGATATGTGACTGTAAGTCGGCAATCTCTGAAGGTGAGATGGGCAACAGAGCTATATTAGTGAGTCAATGGAGTGTAGTAAAACTAAATAAATAATTAAGCTATAACTTTGACCTTTTTATATTTATTTTAATAAGTTTATTTATAAAATCTAAAACTTGGAAACAGTCTAGATGTTCTTTAACATTTGTCTGATTAACCAAACTGTGGTATAGTCGTATCATAAAGTAGTATTCAACAATAAATAGAAACAAACTATTAAAACCCACAAAAACTTGTTTAAATGTCAAGAATATTATGTTGTCTAAAAAAAAAAATCCACAAAGGATATTGTTGGATTCAGGTCTTATAATATTTTTGAAATGATAAAATTATGGAAATAGCTAGCAGTTTAGTGGTTGTCAGAATTTAAGGAGAGAGGGAGATATAAAAAAGAGGAGTTCTTGCAATAATGTAAACATTAGGCATCTTTCCTGTACCAATGTCAATATTCTAGTTGTGATACTGTCATATAGTTTTGTAAAATGTCACCCTTAGGGGAAACAGGGTTGAGGGTACATAGGGTTTTCTATATCATTTCTTACAACTACATGTGAATCTTTAATTACCACAAATTTAAAATTGTGAGTTAAAAATTAATATGTGTGCGTTTGTTTAATTCTAGGCAATCCTTCAAAAATTTGATTTAATACTTTTATTTTCTCATATCTTTTACTATGGGAATAGTGAAAGAGGAGAAATGAGAGGGACAATTAGGTAGATAATGATCTTTGTAAAGGTCAACAATCCTGAAGGTATTTTCCATCATATGTCATCTTTAGAGCTCAATAAACAAAAAATTGGCTGCATTTTTAATTATCATTTTAGATTATATTTTCACATATTGATGAACCATAGCATGGATAAAACACAGTCTCTCATTTCAGAAAGAAAAAAGTAAAATTACCTCTTTTTTCAGGTGCTGTGATCTCATATGTAGAAAATCTTAGAGTCCAACACACACACACACACACACACACACACACACCTTTTATAACTAGTAGACACATTTATTAAAGTTACAGTATATAAATTCAGTATACAAAATCAGTTGCATTTCTGTACGCTAACAATGAACAACTGCAAAGGAAACTAAGAAATCAATCTTATTTATAGTAACATCCAAAACAGACAGAATAAACTTAAACAAAGATATAAAAGACTTACACATTGAAAACTATAAAACATTGATTAAAGAAATTAGAGAAGAGAAAAATAAATGAAAATAAAGCCCATGTTCATGGAACAAAAGACATAATATTATTGAGTGTCTATACTATCCAAAGTGATCTATAGAATTAAGGTACTCACTACCAAACTCCCAGTGGTATTTTTTACAAAAATTAACAAAAATCTAAAATTCATATAAGTGGTCGCAAATAGCTGAATAAGTGAATCAATCTTGAGAAAAAATAATGAAGCTATAGGCCTCATGTTGCTTAATTTCAAAACATATCCTAAAGCTACAGTAATTAAAACAGTATAGTAGCAGCATAAAGACAGGCATATAGACGAATGGAACAGAATAAAGAGTCCAGAAATGAACCAAGGCATATACAGTTAGCTTATCTTCCATAAGGGTGCCATGCATATACAGTGGGGAAAGGACCATCTCTTCAAAAAATGATGTTGGAAAAAGTGGATTTTCACATGCAAATAAAAGAAAAAATAAAAAAATAAAAAAATACAGAAAAATAAAGAAGTTTGGAACTTTGTCTTACATTATACATGAAAATAAACTCAAATTTGATTAAAAACTTAAACACAGACCTGAATCTGTAAAACTCCTAGAAGAAAACATAAGAGGAAAGCCTCATAATATTGTTTTTGGCCATATATATATATATATATATATGTATATGTTATATATTAATATAAAATATATATTAATATAAAATATATTTTACTATAACACCAAAAGCAAAGGAAAAAAAGCAAAAATTTTAAAAATGTGATTATATTAAACTGAAAAGCTTCTGAACAGTAAAGGAACAATCAAGATAATAAAAAATAATCAACCTACAAAATAAAATATTTGCAAACTACATATCTGATAAAGGATTAATATCCAAAGAATACAAGGAACCACTGCAACTCAATAGCAAAAAGACAGATAATCTAATTTAAAAATAAGCAACGGACTTGAGTACATATTCCTCCAAAGAAGATGCAGACATGGCCAACAGGTATATGAAAAGATGCCGAACACCACTGATTATCAGGAAAATGCAAATTAAAATCACCATGAGCTATTTCCTCAAAACTATTGGGATTATCATTGCTATGAATTGAATGTTTATGCCTCTCTGAGCTTCTTATGTTGAAGCCACAATATGCAATGTGAAGGTATTTGGAAGTTGAATCTTTGAGAGATAGATTTAGATGAGGTCACAGAGGTGGAAACCCCATGATATGATTCGTGCCTCTTAAGGAGAAACCAGAGAGTGTTCCTGCTATTCTCTCTCTCTCTCACTCTCTGTCTCTCTTTTTCTCTGTGAGGACAGAGCAAGAAGCCTTCCCTATGAAAACCAGAAAGGGGACCCTCACCAGGAACACAATTGTCCTGCTCCTTGATCTTTGACTTCCCAGTCTTCAAAACTGTGAGGGAAAAAAGACTTTGTTGTGGGGAGACCAAGATGGCCCAAACCGAGCTTCTTCGGAGTGCAGCTCCCACTGAATTAGACACAGAACTAGGGTGATATCTGCGTCTCTGAGCATGGTACCAGGTTTGTTCCAAAGGGACTGGTTGAACAGCAGGATTAACCCAAAAAAAGGCAGCAAAAGCAGCCTAAAGGGGGCAAGCTGAGGCAAGGTGGGGCACTGCCCCACCTGAAAAGTATATCTGGCACTGAGGATGGGGGGGCAGGCATCACCTCCTTGGTACTCCGAATCAGATACAGTGCTTTAAGACTTCAGCAGCACACAGCCCAGGAAAACACCACCTGACTGAGAATTGCTCCAAGTTACAGACCAAGGTGACAGCCCAGGCCAGGAGCCCCAGTGAGACCTGTGCCTTGTCAGCATAGACCAGGGTGGAGACTTTGTCTAACATCAAGAAAGCCTGAGAGAAGGAACCACCCATCCCACAGAAGGGAGAATTGAAAATGGGGAGGGAGATACACTCAGTTAGGCCCCACCCCCACAAGATCAAGCAACCTCTCCTGGGAGAATTTCAGTTAACATATCAGACAGAGCTCCATAAGGGAGCAGTAGGTTCAGCAGAGGGAAAGAAGCCCACCATTAGGAAGGTGGGACTAATGTCACCGGCATAAGTGGAAACCACGTGAAGAATAAACAGCAGCCTGGCTGAGACTGAGGCAGGCCAGCAGCACCTCCACAGGCAGACAATGGACAGACTGTCTCAACTGGCACACTGACACCTGTGTTTAAAAAAAAAAAGCCTCATAAAGGAGGAATAACCCCAACTTTAACAGAAAGGACGTTCACTCAGAGATCCTACCCAAAATCACCAACTTCAAAGATCAAAGACAGATAAAGAAGATGGGAAGAAACCAGCACAAAAAGGACAAAAACATCAAAGTCCAGAATGCCTCTCCTTCACAGAAAGATCAAAAAGACTCATCAACAAGGCAACAAAACAGGTTAGAAAAAGATTTTGATGAGCTGACAGAAGCAGGCTTAGGAAGACGGGTAATAACAAACTTCTCTGAGCTAAAATAACATATTTTAACCCAAAGCAAAAAAAACTAACAACCTTGAACAAAGATTAGATGAAATGCTAACTAGAATAACCAGCCTAGAGAAGAAGATGAGTGACCTGATGGAGCTGAAAAACATAGCATGAGAACATCGTGAAACATACACAAGTTTCAATAGCTGAATGGATCAAGCAGAAGAAAGGATATCAGAGATTGAAGATCAACTCAACAAAATAAAAAGATAAGGCAAGAAAAGAGAAAAAAGAGAGAAAAGAAATGAACAAAACCTCCAAGAAATCTGGGATTATGTGAAAAGACCTAATCTATGCTTGATCAGTGTACCCAAAGAGGCTGGGGAAAATGAATCCAAGCCAGAAAAACTCTTCAGGATATTATCCAGGAGAACTTCCCCAACCTAGCAAAGCAGGCCAACATTCAAATACAGGAAATGCAAAGAACCCCACACAGATACTCCTCAAGCAGAGCAACCCCAAGGCACATAATTGTCAGATACAACAGGGTTGAAATGAAGGAAAAAATGCTAAAGGCAGCCAGAGAGAAAAGTCAGGTCACCCACCAAGGAAAGCCCATCAGACTCACAGCGGATCTCTTGGCAGAAACCCTACAAGCCAGGAGAGAGTGGGGGCCAATATTCAACATCCTTAAAGAAAATAACTTTGAACACAGAATCTCATATCCAGCCAAACTAAGCTACATAAGTGAAGGAGAAATAAAATACTATATGGACAAGCAATTACTGAGAGATTTCATTGCCACCAGACCTGCCTTGCAAGAGCTCCTGAAGGAAGCATTAAACAGAAAAAAACCATCCAGTACCAGCCACTGCAAAAATGAATCAAATGGTGAACATCAACGACACAAAGAGGAACCTGTGTCGACCAACTGGCAAAACAAACAACCAGTAACCAAATGGCAGGATCAAATTCACACATAACAATACTAATGTTAAATATAAATGGCTTAAATGCTCCATTCAAAAGACAAAGACTGGCAAACTGGATAAGAAGTCAAGACCCATCAGTGTGCTGTCTTCAGGAGACCCATCTCACAAGCAAAGACACACATAGACTTAAAATAAAGGGATGGAAGAAGATCTATCAAGCAAATGGAGAGCAAAAAAAAAGCAGGGGTTGCAATTCTAGTCTCTGATAAAATGGACTTTAAACCAACAAAGATCAAAAGAGACAAAGAAAGGCATTACATAATGGCAAAAGTATCAGTACAGCAAGAAGAGCTAACTATCCTAAATATATATGCACCAAATACAGTAGCACTCAGATACATAAAGGAAGTTCTTAATGACCTACAAAGAGACTTAGACTCCCGCACAATAATAGTGGGAGATGTTAACACTTCCCTGTCAATATTAGATCAATGAAACAGAAAATCAACAAGGTTATCCAAGACTTAAACACAGAACTGGAACAAGCAGACCTAATAGACATGTACAGAACTCTCCACCCCAAAGCGACAGAAAATACATTCTTCTTAGCACCACATCGCACTTATTCTAAAAGTGACCACAAAATTGGAAGTAAATCACTCTTCAGCTAATGCAAAAGAATGGAAATCATAATAAGCAGTCTCTCAGCTCACAGTGCAATCAAATTAGATCTCAGGATTAAGAAACTCACTCAAAACGACACAATCTCATGGAAACTGAAAAAATGGCTCCTGAATGTTGACTGGATAAACAATGAAATAAAGGCAGAAATAAAAATGTTCTTCAAAACCAATGAGAACAAGCACACAATGTACCAGAATCTCTGGGACACATTCAAAGCAGTGTCTAGAGGGAAATTTATAGCAATAAATATCCATATGTGAAGGGAGGAAAGGTCTAAAATCCACACCCTATGGTCAAAATTGAAAGAGCTAGAGGAGCAAGATCAAAAAACTCAAAAGCTAGCAGAAGACAAGAAATAGATAGGGGCTGAACTGAAGGAGATAGAGACACAAAAAGCCCTTCAAAAAATCAATAAATGCAGGAGCTGTTTTTTTTGGAAAGATCAACAAAATAGACCACTAGACAGATTAACAAAAAAGAAAAGAGAGAAGAATCAAATAGATGCAATAAAAAACAATTAAGTGGATATCACTACCGATACCACAGAAATACAAACTACCATCAGAGATTACTACAAACAACTCTAGGCACATAAACCAGTAAACCTGGAAGAAATGGATAAATTCCTGGACACTTGCACCCTCCCAAGACTAAACCAGGAAGAAGGTGAAACCCTGAATAGACCAATAACAAGGGCTGATGTTGAGGCAGCAATTAATAGCCTACCAACTAAAAAACGTCCAGGTCCAGACGGGTTCACAGTCGAATTCTACCAGAGGTAGAAAGAGGAGCTGGTACCATTCCTTCTGAAACTATTCCAAACAGTACAAAAAGAGGTAATCCTCCCCAGCTCGTTTTGTGAGACCAACATCATTCTGATACCAAAACCTGGCAGAGACTCAACAAGAAAAGAAAACTTCAGG
>CAUYLG010039512.1:0-10737 GCA_963573385.1 Cacajao melanocephalus
TGGCCAACATGGTGAAACCCCGTCTCTACTAAAAATACAAAAATTAATGGTGGTGCACACCTGTAATCCCAGCTACTCAGGAGGCTGAGGCAGGAGAATCACTTGAACCCGGGAAGCGGAGGTTGCAGTGAGCCAAGATCATACCATTGCACTTCAGCCTGGGCAACAGAGCAACACTCTGTCAAAAAAAAAAAAAAAAAAAAAAAATGGGGAGAAATGCCAGATATAGTATGCACCTAAAGTAAAATAAAAATAAAAATAAAAAACCTCTCTCTCTCTCTCTATGGCAGGTAGAACTTCAGTCCCCCAGCCTCCCATTTGCACACATTTTCTCCCAGCATGAATACTTTTGAAATGTTTGAATTAGCCATTTATTAAAAGTGTTTGCTTATATAACTCCATATCAACAAAACTGAAAACATTAAATATTTCAAATAATTTTAAAAGAACAGCATATTAAATTGATATACTGCATTCTATTATTACTGCTGGAAAAATTAGGCACCCTTCTAAAAAAAAAACTGTTTTTAAAACACTATGTGGAATATATGATTCAGCAACTACTTTCTAGGAATTTATCTTTAAAAAGATCATCATGTACATGTGCAAAAATTTCCCTATACAGATGTTCATGGCAAAATTACTTAGAAGAAATTTAAAAGAAACCAAAATAACCAACGTATTCTTAGGAAGAGTAGATTATGGTATATCCAACAGAATATTATGCAGACAGTAAAGATCTTATCATAGAAAAACCACTTAATGACATAAGAAAATGTATGTATTTTTTTTAAAGCAGGGACAAAATTATACGTAGAGTATGTTAGAGTTTTTGTTTTAAAATAAAATGATGGCTAAACATATATACAAAAGAAATTAATGATTAAATGATGGGTAATTTTTTATTTAATTTTGTATTTTTCCACAGTTCAAATTTTCTATAATAAATATATACATTACGCAATAGTTGTGTGATTTAAGCCAGTTTGAAAACATCTCTTTATATTAATTTCCTTATCTGTAAGAGGAAAATATCAATAGCCCCTAATTCATAAGGGTTGTTGTGAGATTAAATGTGTCAATATATATAAAATACTAGGACTGTGTCTGGCAAAGAATAAGCTTTCAATAAACAAGAGTCATTATATTATTATTACTATTATAATCAGAAAAAAATGACCTTTAAAAACTAAATCTGGCCGGGTGCTGTGGCTCACGCCTGTAATCCCAGGACTTTGGGAGGCCGAGGTAGGCGGATCATAAGGTCAAGAGATGGAGACCTTCCTGGGCAACATGGTGAAACCCCGTCTCTACTAAAAATACAAAAATTAGCTGGGCATGGTGGCATGTGCCTCTGGTCCCAGCTACTCGGGAGGCTGAGGCGGAAGAATCGCTTGAACCCATGAGGTGGAGGTTGCAGTGAGCCAAGAGTGCGCCACTGCACTCCAGCCTGGTGACAGAGCAAGACTCTGTCTCAGAAAAAAAAACTAAATCTGCCAGGAAACTTCTAGAAGCTAGATTAGTGATGCCAACAAGTATATGAGTTCAAAAGAGGACAGGATGGTCCTACACACCAACCTGGTAGCATAACTTGATACATAAGCCGGTTGTACTGACTGCTCTCTAAGCCTATGAACCAGGCTAAAAGGTAAGGAAGCACCCCTTTCTCTGCCAGCCACCAAGACCCTCACACTCAGGACAAGGGGACCAGTGCACACACAGCTGCAAGAGACTGCAGCTAGCACAGCTCTTTTCCCTCAGTCACCCCATGTACTCCCAGGTCTCCCCACCTTCCCTCATTGAAACTTGCTCTCAGGGAGAGGAGAAATAGAGCCATTCCCAGTTACAGTGACAAGGACTGTTACAGCTTAATGCACGGTTCTCCAAGAGCTGAGCAGTGGTGAGCTGGTAAGCGTTTAGCAACAGGCTGGAAGGTGGAGGTGGGGGAGAAATGCCTGATTTGCAGTGTTTGATTTCTGTGGAATGACTGTCCCACCATGGCTGCTATCAAGCTCCCAACTTGACATCAACCAGCTCGCAAAATTCCTGAAATATTAACAATCAGCTTTCCTGAGCCAGTACTTCGCTCAAGCGTACCACTGGGTATTCATGTTTAAATAAGGAACAAAACCTTAATGCCAAAAGAATGATTCTACACCAGAATTATTGACCAGTGAGGCTCCAGAATTATTTTGAAGGGCGAAGAACCACCTCCAGTATCTTCCACAAAAAGAGGCATCACTCACGATGTCTACGCACAAAGCCGGCCTGTCCTTCAGCAGGAGGTAGATTCCAGAGTGTTTACTCAGGATGTGAGTCTGGGACCATCAGCATCAGCATCCCTTGACAGCTGGTCAGAAATGCCAAGGCCCTATCACACACTTGCTGAATCAGAATGCGCATTTTAACAAGATCCCCAAGTGATCTGTACCAACACTGCAGTATGAAAAGCATAGCTATAGAATTCAACATAAGAGAAATAAAGATACAACCATTTTAATTCAAGAAAGCCCCCCACTGTGACAATCAGGTGATCTTTTATTTGGAAGGTGATTTTTTCTATTTTTATTTTTGTATTTGGAAGCAATTCATACCTTCCACAATCCTCTAGAAATGGCTTCACATTTCTACATTTTCCATTTCAACAATGGGGCATGGAGCAGTGACAAGTCCCTCCATCTCCACTCCCTCCCCCACCCATGGGGCCACAAAGCCAGATCTCTAAGATTCTGCATGGGGTAGAGAAATATAGATTCCTCAAGAGCTGCTATTCAAGCCATAAGCAGCATGTGCCAACGTTCTACCCACAATCCTGGTTCAGTCTCCATTAAGCCGCACATCTGGCTGTCACACACCCTTTTGTGGGGACATCTCAATGGTAGCACTGATGCTGCCTCTCTTCGAGGCCAGCCCCACAGTGACCTCCCTGTCCTCTCAGCATGTGATGTCATGAGCATGAATGTCCTGCCAAACATTTAAGATGCTGCAGTTCACATTGTGTACATTGTATAGAGAAACACTGACATGCAGATTTCTTTTTAATTTAAAAAAAAAAAAAAAGCCAGGGCAAGACACAACCAAACCTTGTTCTATTGTTACCCCAAACCACCAGTTGAGCACAAATATGTATCTTGTATTCTTTAAGCACACAATCTTCTCTTTTTTATTACTGTCATTGTAACTAACATCCCTGGATTCAGAGAGACCCTTGAAACATTCTTTTCTCTCTAAAATTTGGTTTCTATCAAATTCTTGGAAAGCATGAACCGGACTGATTCATTTTCAAACCAAAAATTTCCTGCATGTGTTCTCTTCAGAACAGGATAAAGAGAGAGGGTGAAGCATGGTGTGATTCTCGAAATCATCTCATCTCCAATGACCATCAAAATGGAGGCCAGGGAGGACATGAGCTGCACTTACAGAAAGGCATGAGAAAGAATTTCTTTTGTTTGCTGTTTCTCAAAATGTTCTGTGGGGAGCACCTTATAGGAGTCTCTGAGGGTTCACAACAACAACGCAGATTCTTGGCTCCCCACCCTAATGAAGGGAGTGGAGCTCCAGTTTACTTGATTACCTAGCTGTGGGGTTTTTTTTTGTTTTTTGTTTTTTGTTTTTTCTGTAGAGACGAAGTCTCACTCTGTTGCCCAGGCTGGAATGCAGTGGCACAATCTCGACTCATTGCAATCTCTGCCTCTCGGGTTCAAGCAATCCTCCTGCCTCAGCCTCCTGAGTAGCTGGGACTACAGGCACACGCCACCACGCCTGGTTAATTTCTTTTGTATTTTAATAGAGACGGGGTTTCTTGCCCAGGCTGGTCTCAAACTCCTGAGCTCAGGCAATCCGCCCACTTCAGCCTCCCAAAGTGCTAGGATTACAGATGTGAACCACCGAGCTCGGCCTTAGCTGTGATTCTTAAATTGGAGAATTCAGGCTTTAGAGTTACATAGACTTAAATCCCTTTTCATTTATATAGTGGCTATATGATCTTGACAACCTAAACTCTCCACATACTATTTTTCTAATCTATAAAATGGGGATCATGGGGAGGATTAAATGTATGAAGTTCCTAACATGAACAGGTCTCAATAGCGTGAATTCCCTTTGCCCTGTTACTTAGGCAGAGTACTTTAAGCCTGCCATTTTACCTGTGATTGGGGGTCACTGTCTTCACCTAGGTGAAGACTTATTATAATTCTTCAATAGATTATAATTACCACGTTCTCAGGGGACTCTAATGAGAGCAGATAAGATCATCAAGACTGAATTCCTCATGAGGGTTACTGAGACAGAACCTGTTGTTCCACAGGTTCGGTCTCAGTGGAACAGAACTGAACAGTCCAATTCAAAAAAGCCCCCAGCCACATGTGGCTACTGAACACTCGAAACGTGGCTGGTATAAATTGAGATGTGCTGCAAGAGTACCCTGACAAGTTTTTATGAGATAGGGAGGGTCCTCCTATGTAGTCACATGACTTTTATCCTTACAAAAACTGTATTACAGCTAAGCAAATATTTTAGTTAACATAAAAATTATCTTCTATGGTCTGGCACTGTGGCTCACGCCTATAATCCCAGCACTTTGGGAAGCTGATGCAGGAGGATCAGTAAGGCCAGGAGTTCCAGACCAGTCCAGCCAACACCAACATGGCAAAACCCTGTCTCTACTAAAAATACAAAAATTAGCCAGGTCTGGTGGCGTGCACCTGTAGTCCCGGCTACTTGGGAGGCTGAGGCATAAGAATTGCTTGAACCCAAGGGGTAGAGGTTGCAGTGGGCCAAGATCGCACCACTGCTCTCCAGCCTGGATGACAGAGCAAGACTCCATCTCGAAAAAACAAACAAACAAAAATTGTCTTTTATAAGTAATTTAGAAATAGTTTCCACCAGGTTATAGTGAAAACTACACAAATTTCTGCAAAATGACTAGCCCAAATTGGTATTTCCAAAGAGGAACTGTTTGCCAATTATTACAGTATCAGCTAATGCAATTAGAATTTTATTTGGAAGAAGTCTGACAAAATAGATTGTAACGTGTTTTCTTAGACTGGCACATAACTTGACAGAGTTTCTGGAATAGAAAACGAATAAAAATCAATTCACTGTGTCTTTGTCCAAAGTGTCCAAACATCTACATGTTTGAACGAAATGTATTTAGGTATTATTACTTAAAGATCCAATAAAATAGGTTTCTTTAATTCTCCTTTTATACCTAGCCAATCAATTCATTTACTAAGTGTTCAAAGTAGATGAAGGACATTAACTACACAATACTGAGAACTTTGTTTCTGATTGCTGCCCATTGATCGCTGAATTAAAGATGCCATAAAGTCATCCGACTTAAGAAACCTAGAGAGCATCAAGGTTATGTTTTCATGACCACAAATTACCACCACGATACAGTGAATAAAATATAACTTTATAATTATCCAAGGTAATGCAGAATCACTTGTTCTTGGATCACTGATCAAGTTCCCTGTAAATTACCAGTAGAGATTAATGAGATTTTTTTAAATCAATAATGATACCTCTGGATACAACAGAAGATTGAAGGCCAGTTTTGCAGACAGTCTGTTATTTTATTGCACAGATTTCATTTAAAGAATAAAATGCACCATCAGTATTTGGAGAGTTTGGGGTCTCAGATACTGATATACCATCAGTGTTTACACCCGTAAAGCCAAATTCAACAGTACAATTTATGTTAAACAACATGGCTAACAATGCAAATAGAGAGAAAAGTGGGGGAAAGCTTTAAAAATGTGTTAGTTTGAAGCATATGAAGACGTACAATTAAAAACTGCATCATACAAACCTGAAATCAAAAATGTGGTATGGAACATCAGTTAAAGTTATACTCACTTGTACTGTTATTTATTGCATAAAGTCTACGTGGTTCATTTCCTTCATATTGATGAATTGAGGATTTCAGGAAAACCATGGTTATAAAAATGATCGATCTTGAAAAAGTATGTACAGATAAATGTAAAATCACAAACTAACAAATATCCCTATCCCTGGCCCTCAACTTACAAAAGGGAAACTTTCCCGTGGAAAGAACGTTCCACGATTCCCCTCCCTCCCCCATCCCATGTCCCCAGTGCTGTCTTTTTCTGTCTCTTACAAGTAAATGACCTTAGAACTGGAGAGCAGGGAGAAAACAAAAGGCATCTTTATGAGGCTCCCATTGTCATCTGTATCCGTTTGAAAAGTGTCTTGCCCGGGTGCGGTGGCTCACTTCTATAATTCCAACACTTTGGGAGGCCGAGGCGGAGGACACCTTGAATCCAGGAGTTCAAGATCAACCTGGGCAACGTAGGGAGCCCTCCTCTCTACAAAAACACTTAAAAATTAGCTGAATGTGCTGGTGGATGCCAGTAGTCCCAGCTATTTAGGAGGCTGAGGCACGAGGATCACTTGAGCCCAGGAGGTTGAGGCTACAGTGAGCCAAGATCACACCACTGCACTCCAGCCTAAGCAACAGAGTGAGACCCTGTTTAAAAACAAAAGGGTCCTCTATTTCTCTTCCCCACCCCCACCTAACTCAGTGATGTTTGCAAGACATTTGAAATTTAAAGAAACAAAATATATATAATATATTTTTTAATAAACAGCAAATGAATGGCCAAGAAAAGAGCTAACAGTGGGCAACACCATGAGAAAAATGTATGGGCATTATCTGAGCTAGAGATTTCTTCTAAGGCAACCAAAAGATGGGGGAAAGGGGGAGAAGTTAAAACTACAAAATGCCGGACAGAACGCTTTTCTAGACCTTTGGCTTTAGAGCCTGGCAGAGGAGTGGGCTTCCCCCGACTGCGACAAGCAAACCTAGGGCCCTGAGCCCAGCATCACAGCACCTCTGTGGGCAGCCAGGCAGCCCTCTTATACGTGGGCACTCTTGGCATGAGTCGGGGAGCTGGAGCCCGAAGAGTAGTAGAAAGGGTTTTCACCAAAGGACTGGGCATCTCCAGCGCAGCAGATAATGACACAGCCGCCCACGAGGCACAGCACAGCACCGATCCAGCCTGCATACAGGGAGTAGCCAAAGCTCACGATGGTGGTCTCACGGTGGGCACACACAGGGAACCAGATGGTGGCAACAATGGCGCAGAGAGCTGGAGAGACATGGAGAGGCCGTGAGTGGGGACACCCATCACACACCAAGCATGTGGGCAGGCCCACTCACTCCACATACACACACTTGTGGCTTCCAACCAGCTCCAAAAAGCTCCATACTCACAGCTCTGCTCTCTCAACACTGAACCAAAGTATAGCAGGTTCTGTAGAAGAACCTGACTGCTGAGTTCTTACTTTTTTCAGCAAGCAGAAGAAACAAAATAATTCCAACGTAAAAACCTAGAAATAAAGCATTTAAGTCCAAAAAAATTTATCTGTATTTACTTGTATATCAATACTTTATATTCATAGTTATAATTCTACTAATATACTTACCTAATTGCATTATAATTATTGCTTTACATGTCTATTTATCATTCTAAGCTCTCAGTTCCTTGAAGGTAGGGGCCATGCCTTATTTATGCCTACCTTGGAACCAGGCAAATAGTATGTGTTCAGTGTAGACCAGTTGAATGACTGAATGATCTGAGCTATTCAAAAATGAGAAAGAAGATGGCAGCCACCTCAATTTTCCACTCTATTTTCTGTTTTGTCAATTCATATTACAAAGATCTGGAGAAAGTATGAAATTTCTCTTGGTGTGGTGAATGTTGCTAGAAGGAAACGGAGTACCAGATAAGGCTTCAAGTTTGTATTATGCTGTTCACAATCACAAAATCCCAACACACAAATGAACAGTCTTTGGAGTAAAAGAACTCTCCCATTCAAGGCTCAAAATGATAGAACTTTACTTATGGTCTTGCATCAATTAATCTAATCTTCATTTTGGTTTTCATATTATGGAGTAAATAGCTTATATATCATTTAATTTTTCACCTCTTTGTAAGCAAAGTAACAAAACATGGGCAGGCAAGAGCCTATAAAGACTTTTTTTTTAATTTTTTCAAACCTCTAGACCACCACTGTCAAATAAAGTAGCCACAAGGTATGTGAGACCACTGACCACTTGTCAAGAGGCTAGTGAGATGAAGAACTGAGTTCTGAATTTTCGTTAATGTTAATTTTAATGGCCACATGTAGCTAGTGGCTACCGTACTGAACAACACAGCTTTAGACAAAGTAACTCCAAACCTCTTTAAGTTGAGATGGCACATTAAAGTTGGCAGACATCAAAATAATAATAACAATCAGGTTTCCAGTTATTAACCATAAAAGCCATCAACAAATTCAAGACAGAATACTGCATTGCCAGTCTGATGTTTGCCACCCAGGGTACTCTTTATCACTCTCAACTCAGCAAGCTTTTTTCTGATTTCTACTCATGGTGAGTGATTTTCTAACTTACTCTGTATGCCCACAGAGAAGAAATATAATTTAACATAAGCAATCAAATCTAACAGCCTTGTATATGAGTTCTAAATGGAAAAAAAATTGGTCTTACCCATTTTGAAAGACCTTTTAAACGATCTCATTGCATTTGTGTTGCTTGTAACGTAGAATTTTACTGACAATAGGTTAAGCCCACCCCCCCAAGCTGGGTATAGATATACATAAAAAGGTATTATTTCTATCCTTAAAAAGAATAGATCTCAAGAGGAAATCAGAAGGAAGAGAGTTAATTTGAAAAGCTATGAATTGCCCAGAGTGGCTTTCTAACAGCCCAAATTCACTCCATTAATTATTTATAGATTATCTAAGAAGCTAAAATCAGCCACACATGGTGGCCCACACCTGTAATCCCAGCACTTTGGGAGGCCAAGGTGGGTGGATCACCTGAAGTCAGGAGTTCAAGACTAGCCTGGCCAACACAGCAAAACCCAGTCTCTATGAAAAATTACAAAAATTGGCCAGGCATGGATGGTGGGCGACTGTAATCCCAGCTACTCAGGAGGTTGAGGCAGGGAGAACTCCTTGAACCCAGAAGGCAGAGGCTACAGTGAGCCAAGATCGTGCCACTGCACTCCAGCCTGGGTGTCAGAGCAAGACTCTGTCTCAAAAAATAAAAAAACTAACATCTATCCATATGCTAATACTTCCTTTTTCTTAAGAAGTAAGCACAGTCATGACAGCTTCTATAATATTTTCATATGAGATACCAGGAGAAGATATATTTTCCTTCTGTGACTAGAATGTTCAAGAAAAGCAGTGTGTACCTGAAACTTCCCTTTCTAGCCCAGGACTTTGACAACCTCGGACGCAGGGGAAAGTCTTTTTCTTTCTCTTCTTCTGGCATGGATTCCAAGTCAGGCACTTTTGGAGAATTGCTTAGCTATTATCAGAGTCTCTGCTTTGAGCAAAACACTGAGAAAAACCTTTTGCTCTGTCAGGACAGGGGACTGAAATCCTCTTCTAGAGTGTTTCAGCCAGAGAGAGCTGTGTAGATTTTCCGTAGCAATATACAATCTACTGACACAGCCCTTAACCTCAGAAGTGGGCATTCGTTCTGCTGCGGGCAAAAACAGCAAGCTACCAAGGGTTTCCCAACACCTAGCCTTGTTTAGAGGAAAAAGAAGGGGAGTGAAAAGCTGAATGCTGTCGGGCATGGTGGCTCAGGCCTGTAATCCTAGCACTTTGGGAGGCCAAGATGGGTGGATCACCTGAGGTCAGGAGTTCAAAACCAGCCTGGCCATCATGGTGAAACCCCATCTTTTAAAAAAATTTTAAAAAATAAAAAAGAAAAGAAAAGCTGAATTCTGTAGGGAAAAATATTTAATCCCAAAAAACGGATATGGTTCAAGCTAACCGATCTTTCCTACAAACAATTAACTGGTTTCAAAACAACTCAGGGTTCAAATCAAGATTTATATTTTTCAACTATACTTTGTATTTACACATACAGCACATGTGCACACACATGCAGGAAAGCATTCCCCCCATCCAGTGGAAACCTAACTTTCAGAT
This sequence comes from Cacajao melanocephalus, assembly GCA_963573385.1. NCBI lineage: Eukaryota > Metazoa > Chordata > Mammalia > Primates > Pitheciidae > Cacajao > Cacajao melanocephalus. The sequence goes on from CAUYLG010039512.1 coordinate 9,976, forward strand.
TTAGTTCAGATTTTATAGAATAAGACAAGAAACTCCCTCTAAATTCATTTGATTGTTCCCTTAGGCAAATAATAAAACAAGAGTATCTTCACACAGGGAAATAATCAGGCTCAATATCCCAAAAGTAACCATCAGTCTTACTTTTGAGTATTTTAGGAATTTTGCTAGATTTTATTCCAATATGATTCATTAGAAAAAGGGAAAAATCAAGCTGGGCATGGTGGCTCATGCCTATAATCTCAGAACTTTGGGAAGCCAATGCAGGTGGATCATGAGGTCAGGAGTTCGACACCAGCCTGGCCAACATGGTGAAACCCTGTCTCTAGTAAAAATATAAAAAATTAGCTGGGCATGGTGGTGCACACCTGTAGTCCCAGCTACACAAGAGGCTGAGGCTGGAAAATTGCTTGAACCTAGCAGGCAGAAGTTGCAGTGAGCTGAGACTGCACCATTGTACTCCAGCCCAGACAACAGAGCGAGACTCCATCTCAAAAAAAAAAGAAAGAAAGAAAGGAAGAAAGAAAATAGAGAAAGGAAGGAAGGAAGGAAGGAAGGAAAGAAGGAAGGAAGGAAAAGGGAAACATCAGAAAAAGGTCTAAACATGTCATACAATAAACCTCTACAGGGATGGATGAGTGATCAGGGGAATGGATGGATGGATGGATGGATGGGAAGTAGTCTCATATCTTTTGCTTCATACACACCAAAACTGACGTCCAAAGTCATAAAACCTTATTGTGACTTTAACACACTTAAAGTCGC